>ML285267.1:0-33982 GCA_005239495.1 Nicotiana undulata
GCCATGGCAGAGTGATGATTGATTATATTATGGGATCGGGCCGTACGCCACGGCGAGATTGAGGCTACTAGGGTAGGATCGGGCTGTACGCCACGGCGAGATTGAGATTACCAAGGTGGGATCGGACCGTACGCCACGGCGAGATTGAGACTACCAGGGTGGGATTGGGTCGTACGCCACGGTGAGATTGAGACTACCAGGATGGGATCGGGCCGTACGCCACGGCAAGATTGAGACTACCAGGGTGGGATCGGGTCGTACGCCACGGTGAGATTGAGTACCATATGGGAGCGGGTCGTACGCCACGGCGGATACCAAACTTGTTTGATTTGAGATTGTTACTTGATGCCGGATATTGATGTACTTGATTATTTGTTTACTTGCCTACAGTTTTCCTTACATCCTGCTTACTTTATTACTGTTGGACCTTAGTGAGTATCGAGTCGACCTCTCGTCACTACTTCTTCGAGATTAGACGGGATACTCACTGGGTACATATATGTATATGTACTCATACTACNTCGGAGTCTCCTTTCGGTGTACCTACATTTTATATCTATTGTCGTTGTCCCATTTATTTCTCGGACAAGAGTTGTATAATTGTGTAAATTCTTAGAAACTGCTCATGTACTTGTGTCACCGGGTTCTGGGGATGTGTTGAGTCTTGTTTTATTGCATTAAATAGATTTCTTGTTGTGTTTAATTTACAAAAATTTATTTATTTGATTACGAAATGTAATAAAGGCAACGATTTCGAAATTGTTAAACAGTGAGGTATTTCAACTGATTAAGGGGTTGGCTTGCCTGGCAGTGGTGTCCGGTGCCATCACAACCCATAAGTTTTGGGTCGTGACATATTGTGACTTGTGTGTGTGGTTAGTTTCAATTTTCGAGCGGTTTAGGATGAATTTTGAAGAGTGATTTTCATTTGAGAAGCTTAAGTTGTAAGAGTTGACCGGAGTTTAACTTTTATGTACACCACTACAGAATGATTCCAATAGCTTTGTATGGTGATTTTGAACTTAGAAAATGTTTGGATTTAGATTTGGAGGTTTGTAGGTTGTTTGATACTTTTTGGCGAAAGTTGGACAATTAAAGGTTTGGAAGGTTGAGAGGTTTGACGGGGAGTTGACTTTGTTGGTATCGAGTTCAGATTTTTTTCAGGAGTTGGTATAGGTCTGTTGTATCATTTGGGACTTTCATGAAAAATTTGAGGTCATCGGGAGTTGATTTCTCATGGTTCAGCATGAGTTTTAGAAGTCAAAAGTTTATTAGTTCATTAGGCTTGAATTGAGGTGTGATTCTTAGTTTTGATGTTTGGTGTGATTTGAGGCCTTTTACAGCACAAGTGTAAGCAGTGATGTGCTCGTTAAGGTCCGAGGTCCCGTTATACTTTGGGAGATCGGGCATTCTAAACTTCTTTGGGATGGGCTTCGGAGCCGCACTTGATGGGAACGGCTTTTGCACGAACTTCTTTGAATCTACACCCTTCAGAATCAGGGGTGCACCCGGGATCTGATCGACCCTCGAGTTATAGGTCTCCACCTTTATTTCGTTGGCTTCTATCTTCTTTTCGCCTGATTCAATCCTCTTTGTGAGATCCTCGAGCATCTTCATAATATCGGGGTCGGTTGCTGACCCATTATTGCTTAATCTCTCTGGTACATGTTCGACTCGAGGAGCCATTTCCGGTGATGTTGTGCTCGGAGTTTTTTGTTGACTTCCCAGTTAGGCAATAGCCATTTGCTGTGCTTGCAGCATTTCAAATATGACATGAAGGCTAACCTCTCTTTCCTCCCGAGCTGGAGTTTTCTGTGCTTCATGTTGGGTTTCCCGGCGTATACTCCCTTCAGTATGGGAGCTTATATCGATATGTTGGGCGTTTCATGAGCCCAGATCCACGGGGATTGGCATTGGTGCGTCCTCAGGGTTTTTGCAGTGGTACACCGACGCCTAAAGCAGCTACACCGTTCTCTCCATGATCCTCAGGTCCGTTGTTCTCTTGTGCATTCACTAAGTTAGACATTTTTTGGCCTGAAATCAAAGGTTCTTTGGACAATAAAAAGTGTAAATAATAACTTGTGTTTTTCAGTAAAATAGCACTAAAACAATCACTATTATTTTTAGCCCCACGGTGGGCGCCAAACTGTTTAACTAGAAAATGGTAATTACAATTATATTTGATTTTGTGGTTCTAAAAATATGTGATTTATTTTAATACTGGTTGTTAAGCAATAGATGATAAGTGCGAGTTACGAAAATGGAAATAAAAACAAAGGATAGTAATGATTTGCAAACCAAACGGTCGTGAGACGAGGTCTCGAGCTGGCCGAAGTTGGGCCTCGAGGTCGAGCTAGTACACTTTGATTGGGGATGATCGATGAAGAAATAACAGCTTAGAGGGCCTCGAGGGTGGCCTTTTATGATCAATAATGAGCAATAAATGAAGAACAATTAATGAACACAATGAATGGAAGCAATAAACCAGTGGAACAATTGTAGAGTATGTTAATGATAGAAAGCAGAGAATGTTCTTGTATTGAATATCGTGTGTCCAAAAAATGACAATGGTCCCCTTTATATAGGAGGGGGAATCCCAACATAGTACATTTATAATTATTATAAATAAATGCAGCTGGTACAGATATTTAATGTCTTGAAACGCATTTGTACTATCCTTGCAGACTTGGTCAGCTATAACCACGTGCTTTTGGGAAGTTCCAGCCTTTCCATGATGGTTACCAAATTATACCGTCCCGTGGTCGATCGAGGGGGATCCTCGATATGCTCCCTCGGTGCCAACCTCTAACTGTGCTCCAAGCTTCCTGAAGACGGGCTACGGAGTGCCATAACAATCATAAAATCGGACTCTCCGATTTTTGCCGTATACACATAAAAACATGCCAAGGCATAAGAAAATATTTAAAAGTCTTTAGCCAGAATGGGGGAAAATCGTAGCCATGTTAGAGGTCGAATTGACCCAATCTAAAAAGAGCCTAAGGGCCGATATGTAAGAGCCTAAGGACCAACCTAAAGAGCCTAAGGGCAAATCTAAATAGTCGAAGGGCCAAATTGAAAAGAGCCTAAGGGCCGATGTTTTAAAAACCTAAGGGTCGACACCCAAAGAACTTAAAGGCCATAGCACACTGTGCTCGAGACCTCACCTAAGTTAGGACTCGAAAGTCCCTATTATCGATCGTTCATCGAGCACAAAAACCTAAGGGTTTTATATTCTTAGTCCAATACATCGGACTAATCACCAACAACATCAAATCTCAAAAGCAAAGGCAAAGGAAGGAGGGAAATTAACTCAAAGATATAAGAAAATATTTCTTTATATCAAGATAATGGTACAAAATTACATTTACCATACTCCCACACGGAGCCTTTACAAAATCAAAAAAGACCTAGTCTATCGTCGGGGACTTAGTATTTTCCCCTTCGGGGACTTCGTCTTCATCAACCCCCTCGGAACTAGCCTCCTCGTTGGCCTCTTCCTCATCGTCTTCAGCATCGGCTTCATCATCGGAAGAAAGGAGGAATTGGGCGTCAATCTCGTCCGCCTTAGCCTGCTCTATCTCCTCTAAGCGATTGAAGCCCTTATCATGAATCTCCTCGAGGGTTTCCCTCCGGGATCTGCATCGGGCATAGTCGTTGCTTCTTCTCTCTTGATCGTAGGCCCTTCTTAACTCCATTTGATCATCAGTAGCATCTTTCAAATGGATGGTTACCTTCTTGTCGGCCTGTACTTGTATCTCTTTGGCTTCGGCTCGGGCCTCCTCAATTTCGGCCTTCGCCTTCGTGAGATTAGCCTCGAGCTCAGTTATCCTTCCCGCCTTAACTGAATTGCCCTCTCGAGCGTTGTGGAGTTGAATCTCGAGGGAGAACACTTTAGACTGTGCTTCTTTCTTGGACATAGCAATGACATCCATTTGTCCCTTCCACTCATTGCATTCGAAGTTGACTTGGCGACCTCGCCCCGAAGGCGCTCCAGCATTTCTACCTTCTGTTGCAACTGAGTCATTGAAGTGTTAGCCTCCGAAGATGGGAGAATAAGACCATATTCTTTCAGAATAGAGGTTACCTGCTTCTCAAGCTCGTCCTCATATTCACGAGCTTGGGCCAACTCCGATCAAAGATGTATCAGTTCATTTTCCTTCATGGCACAAAGATGCTTGAGGGTCTTCTCCTCATTCGAAGATCTACGCAATTCGGCTTCACATTGACATAGCTCGGCCTTAAATTTGTGGAAGTCCTACGGAAAGAAAAGTTTGTTTAGACAAAGGAAGAAAGTATGAAGTTAGAAAGATTATAGTACTATTAAAAACTCACGATTGAACAAAGACGCTGGGCTTCCTCGAAGATCGACTTTGCATCAGCTGGTTCAGCCTCATCGACCCCAGTAAAGCAACCCTGGAAAGGTTCGTTCTCACCTGGGACTTCGCCTAATTTTGGCGTCTTCAGGTCCCGATCATCCCTAATGGTATCTTCATAGAAGGATGGAAATGATGGTGAGTGACCTACTGTCACGGCCTCGGAGAAATTGCCCGATGAGCTCTGATCAGGCAGAGGTGCTTCGACGTTTATTCCGTTCGAAGTATTCCCCGAAGTCTGAGAAGCAGCTGTCAATTCAGGAGACGAAGGCCCTTCGCCCTTATTTTTCTTTTGATCCCCTCCTACGAGGCTAAGGGCTTCGGCTGCTGCGGGCTTAACTGCCTCAGAAGGTTCTCTGGTTTGAGTCACCAACGTCGAACCCTCCACTTTGTCGTCATCATCTCCCGTGGATCGACGGGTGAAATCGAAGTCCTCATTGATGACTACATTCTTCTTACGTCCCCGAGATGGCTTTGCTTTGGGATTCCTCGTCCTTCGAGGACCTTTTTCTCTTATTATCTTTTTTCAGCTTTGAAGCCGAAGGCTCCTCTTCCTCACCTAGAGGGAGCGGCGTCATCTCGAAAAATTCACCAATTCCTGCAACTGAGGAGTTAGGCCCTATAAAGAAAGGTATTTTTTATTAAATAAGAAGTATTATAACACGTACCATGGTGCTTCGCCTCCCACTTGCCCTTCGACAAGTCCAACCACTTGCGTTTGTCGTATGTCGAGGTAGATGCCAGTTTGCGAGCCCAGTCCTCGAGGTTGAAGACCGCATCAGGCATCCACGGGACCACTAAAAGAAAGGAAAGGGAACAATCACTCGAAGTATAGCAAAATTAATTAAAGGAAGATGAAGCATCACATTTTACTCATGTGTGAAGTTCCATTTCTCGGTAAACGACAAGAACTCCGAGGGAATGAAGTTGATGGTCCTTACTCTGATGAACCGGCTCATCCAGCCTCGATCCCTGCTCCCGTCTTTGCTAGAAAAGAAGGATTTGGTGGACCGGCGTTGGAGCTTGATTAGACCTCGTAAATGCTAAGGCCGATACAATCAAATGAGACGGCTGAGAGTGAATTCGATCCCGACCTTTTCAACAAAAAACCTCATAATCAACACGATTCGCCAGAAGGATGGATGGATTTGGGCCAGGGTAACTGGGTACCTTTGGAAGTACTCGAGCACGAGTGGGTCGATGGGACCTAATGTAAAAGGATATGTATACACTGTCAGAAACCCCTCTACGTAGGTCGTAATATCCTCTTCATGATAGGGTATTTGCAGAACGACCTCCTCCCCCCATCAGCACTCTCTCCTCAAATCATCAAGGTGTCTCTCCTTGATTGATCTTATATACCTCGTGGCATTTTCTCGATGACCAGGGACATCGGGAGGTTTCTCTATTGTAAAGTCCTTATTCATGGAAAAGTTGTTCGGAATAATCTCATTGAACGCCAGCGGTTTTCCACCAGCCGGATGGGAAGTTGAAGTAGAGGTTCATTCTTTTTTAGGAACTGATTTGGAGGTTCCTTCTTTATAAGGAACTGATTTGGATGTTTTAGCCATGATTTCTTTAGAATAAGAAGAAGAGATAAAAACACCGACGCAACTTAGAACTGATGCGGTGGAAGAACTGGTGGTGAAAAGGAAGTTTATAGAGGAGAATGGTTGTTTCAGAATGATAATGTTCTTAATGAGTGGGAAAGCAAGTATATATAAGAGAAAACGGCGACTATTCGTTTATGTTAATGGTCGACCTCCTCTGACGAGCAATTATGACTTTTGGGGAAGAGAACCAACGGGGCACTTCGGTCACTTCAATGCTTACATCATAGGAATGATGTCATCTCACAGGACATCGAAGAGACAAAGAATTCAAATTGTTTCTTATCATTTCATTATAATAAACGCGGGGACTATCTATATACGGTCGATATCGAGGGTCCTGATATCGAAGCCTGTGCGGCATTCTGAGCCCGAGCTCAAGAGGCTCGAAGCAGAGTCTGAAGTTCGACATCAAAAAGGTGCATCTCAAGAAAGTATATCGAAGGCCCATCAAGGCCTACCTCGAAGCAGTGTAAAATCGATAACCATCATGGAAAGGCGGGAAATTCCCAAGGACATGTGGTTAGAGCTGATAAGATATGCAAGAGATAGTACAAGTCTGTACGAGGCTGTTATACAGTTGTACTAATAGCATTCTTTGTCATAATTAGATATGTACTATGTTGTGGTTTTCTCCTCCTATATAAAGGGGACCCCAATCATTTTTGTAACACACAACATTCACTGCAATAGAGCATTCCGCTCAGGTTTTCTCGTTGTTGAATCAAGTCACTGCATGGTTTTGAAGAATGACAACTGACAACACGGTTGAACCAGGTCCATCAGGGAAAACATAGTCAAACAGACCAGTTGGCACGAGAAGAGTCCATGCGCAGGAGATAAACATAATCTCTGAACTAAGAGGTTATCTCCTAAGCGAAAAGGTTGCAAATTGATAAGGAGATGGAATTCGAATTCATGTAGGACAGAATCAAGATCAAAGAAGTTGAGATAAACACAAACTCTTCCACCAAGGAAGAGTTGCATCAGAGCTGAACAACAACATCTCAACTACTGATTTTATAAATTGTTGAAGCATTCCTACTGAAGATTTAGAATGCACATACACTAAAGTGAAACAAGAATTGAAAGCAAAATTACCGAAGCAATTTTGCAATCAGTTCGTGTGTAGAATCCTTGTGCGACTCTAAAGCTACTTGAACCAGCTCGAAGAACCAGTTCCATATGTGGTCTTTTGAGTCTATTTATTTGTAGTAGGTGATCATATATTGTATCTTTCAGATTTATCTAGAAATTTGTCGCAATTAGCTAGAGGCTAGTTTGCCACAAAGGGATTAGAGTTAGTCGGTAGGTTTACAAAAGAGTTTATTTTTTAAATGTTGTTTGGCTCATTGACATAGTGAAGAGTTTGGAAAAATCCTACTGGGAAGTAGGTCGTGGTTTTTTCACCTTTTAAGCCAGGTGTTTTCCACGTAAAATTGTTGTGTTCTTTTATTTCTGCTATTACTTTTCCGCAAACTGTAGAAGTTGGAACACCAAGAAGAACCAAGTTCTTCTATAGAGACTACACTCGAAAATTGGACACCACACAAATCACCCCNAACATCAATTGGCATCAGAGCAAGTTATACTTGAAAAGGCTAACACCTTGGAAAAGATCCAAATGAGTGCACCACCTGGAAACTGGAAGGGTCAATCAACTGCAAGGCCACCATCTTTAATGGCCAGTATTACTCCTAGTAGAAGAATAGGATGAAGGACCACTTGATTGGAGAAGACTATGAACTCTGGGACATAGTCACTGATGGTCCTTTAGCCACCATGAAGAAGACTGCTGAAAGAGTAGATGTGCCAAAAACTAGAGTTGACTGCACTGCAGAGGATCTGAAGAAATGGGAGAAAATGCTAAGGCCAAAAAGTTACTAGTTTGTGGACTAGGTCCAGACGAGTATAGTAGGATTCAAAGATGCACCACTGCCAAAGAAATTTGGGATACCTTGTAGGTAACCCACGAAGGAACACCTCAAGTGAAAAGATCAAGAGGAACTCTACTATACTCCCGATATGAAAACTTCACTATGAAAGAAGGAGAGACAATCCAAGAGATGTACACGAGGTTCACAACTCTGACAAATGAACTCAAGTCTCTTGGCAGAGTCATTCTTGAAGAGGACAGGGTGGAGAAGATCCTGACAAAGGTCTTACCAATTTCCTGGGAAAGTAAAATCCATGCTATCCAGGAATCCAAAAATATGGCAACCCTCAGATTGGACGAGCTAATTGGGAACCTTACTGCCTATGAACTTAGAAGGCAGACAATGAAAATGGATGCTCCAAAGAAGGAAAGGAGTCTAGCACTGAGAATCACTGAGGGAGCAGATCTGGAGGAAGATGAGATAGCCATGATCACTAAGGAATTCAGAAACTTACTCATAAGGAAAAAGGGCATCTTAAGAGGTGGAAACTACAACAAAGCTAAAGCTCCAGAAAGGCTAGCCAACGAGGGATGTTATAAATGTGAAAACACTAACCACCACATCAAGAATTGTCCTCAGTGGGAAGTAAAATGGAAAAGGGAAAGATCCGAACGAAGGAACAGGAAGAAGGAACTGGTCCATCCCAAGAAAACCACAACAAAAGCTATGGTTGCTGCTTGGGGGGAAAGCTCATATAAAGAATCAGAAGATGGTGAGAACGAAGAACAGGCGCTCATGGCAATTGGGGAATCTGATGAGGAATCACATGAAGAACCAGAGGTAAGTATATCCCATCTCAAAAACAAGATAAAGTTTCTACCTAAAGAAAAACTCTCTGAGTTGCTACTTGATTTTATGGATGATTCTGAAGAGACAAACAAAGAGAAATAACAACTCCCTAAAGAGTGTGTAATGTTGAAAGCAAAATGCATGAACCTGGAAATCAGAGTAAGTGAATCTGAAAAGGAAAACACTGCCTTGAAGAACCAGGTTCATCCACTTGAAACTAAAATCCTAGAGTTAAAATCTGAAAATCTANCTTTGGAAGTCAAATGCCCAAATGGGATCCCAAAAGAAAGTATCTGACTCTTTCTGAGAATAAAATCTGCACCCACTATGGTAAGACTGGCCACTACAAAATTGAATGTACTGTAAAAGAGCAGGCCAGTCGAAGAAATGAAAGTTTTGTACGAAAGAAAACTAGCTACCAAATTAGGCAAGAAAAAGCTTGATTCATCATTTCTCTCATAGAAAAGTACCCAAACTGGTTTGGGTCCCTAAGACTAACCCCTGATTTCTTGTTGTAGGTTCAAGTGAGAGGAAGCAGCCAAATTTGGTACCTAGATAGCGGTTGCTCAAAACATATGACTGGGAACAAGGAATAGTTCCTTTCACTTGAAAACCTCAAAGGAGGAAATGTCTCCTTTGGAAATGGAAAGAAAGGTGAAATTATTGGGGTTGGTAAGGTAGGTAAGGATGACACACGTTCCATTGAAAATGTGTACTTGATAGATGGCTTGAAATATAGCCTGATCAGTGTGTCACAATTGTGTGACAGAGGTAACCTGGTTGCTTTCACTTCCACAAAATGTTTTGTGATTAACCTGCTTACTGACAAGATTTTTTTGCAGGGAAAAAGAATGAATAACATCTATGTCATAGACTTGTCCACACTATCAGAAAATGAACTCACTTGCTTAAGTGTGTTGGACAGTGATCCCCTCCTTTGGCACAAAAGACTTGGTCATGATAGTCTGAATCAGCTTAACAAATTAGTCTCCAAGGACTTAGTGGTAGGGCTTCCTAACAAATAAGTTCAAGGAAGACAAAGTTTGTGAGGCATGTGCAAGGGGGAAGCAGGTAAGATCCTCATTCAAAAGCAAGAAAATGGTCAGTACCAACAGGACGTTGGAACTGGTTCATATGGACCTGTGTGGTCCTATGAGAACTCTGAGCAGGGGTGGTAAGAAATATGTAATGGTGCTAGTTGATGACTACTCAATGTTCACTTGGACCTTATTTCTAACATCTAAAGATGAAGCATTTGATATGTTTACTTCATTTGTTAGAAAAACTCAAAAACATTTAGGAAATCAACTAGCATCAATAAGATCTGATCATGGTACTGAATTTGAGAATGCAAAGTTTGTTGAATTCTGTGATGAACATGGCATAAATAACAACTTTTCTGCCCCTAAAACCCCACAACAAAATGGGGTTGTTGAAAGAAAGAACGAAACTCTTGAAGATATGGCTAGAACCATGTTTCTTTCTAGCAAACTACCCCACAGCTTCTGGGCAGAAGCAAAAAATACTGCATGCTACATAATCAATATATGCATGACCAGACCACTGGTAGAGAAAACTCCTTATGAATTACTTAAAGGGAGAAAGCCCAACATATCCCACCTTAGGGCTTTTGGATACAGGTGCTTTGTGCACAACAATGTCAAAGATTCCCTAGGAAAATTTGATCCCAGAAGTGATGAGGGAGTATTCTTGGGATATTCATCACATAGCAAAGCTTATAAAGTATATAACAAAAGAACTATGTGTGTAGAAGAGAGTGTGCATGTTATTTTTGATGAAACTAACACTCTTTCTGAGAGACAGGAACCAGAAGATGAGGAGCTTGGACTGGTCAGAAGCAGTGAACAAACTGAAGCAAATATGGAAGATGGACCAGGTCCAACTACCCCAAGCAACTTGACAGGGGGAACTCAACAGCAAATCTCTCTGGATCTTGGCCCGGATCCTGTTCCACAACAACAAGACACCATGGGATCATCTAGTCGTGAACAATTGGTGCTCAAACCACACAGATATCAAAGCTCTCACCCCCTTGAGAACATCATAATAGATTTGACATACGGAATCAAAACAAGATCCTCCTTGAAAAATCTGTGTGCGTTTGATGCCTTTCTATCCTTGGTCGAACCAAAGAACATTGTTGAAGCCTTACAGGATGCTGACTGGGTAAATGCCATGCAAGAAGAGCTAAATCAATTGAAAGAAGTCAAGTATGGCACTTGGTGCCCAGACCACTAGACAGATTAGTGATTGGCACAAAGTGGATCTTCAGGAACAAATTCGATGAAGATGGAACTGTTACAAGAAACAAGGCCAGATTGGTTATCCAAGGATATAGTCAAGAGGAGGGAATTGACTATGATTAGACCTTTTCTCTTGTGGCTAGACTGGAGGCAATCAAACTTCTTATAGCATTTGTTTCTCACATGGAATTCACTCTCCACCAGATGGATGTAAAGAGTGCTTTCCTCAATGGCTATCTAAAGAAAGAAGTATTTTTCAAACAGCCTCCAGGATTTGCAAGCAAGGAGACACCTGACCATGTGTATAAACTTGACAAGGCCTTATATGGACTCAAACAAGCACCAAGAGCATGGTATGAGAGGCAATCTAAATTCCTGCTAGAACATGACTACAAACGAGGTAAAATTGATAGCACCTTGTTCTTAAAAGAAAAGGGTAAGGATCTACTGGTTGTGCAAATATATGTGGATGATATCATATTTGGAGCAACCTCTGAAAAATTGAGTAAGGAATTTGCCAAGCTTATGGGGAGTGAGTTTGAGATGAGTATGATGGGTGAGCTAAACTTCTTTTTAGGCTTGCAAATCAAGCAAAACTCAAATGGAATAATGATTCATCAACAAAAATATGTGAAAGAATTGCTCAAAAGATTTAAAATGGAAGACTCCAAGGAAATAGACACCCCGTAGCCACAGCTACAAAATTAGACGTGGATGAACCTGGTTTATCCGTTGATCAAAAGTTATACAGAGGGATGATTGGGTCTTTATTATATCTCACTGCCAGCAGACCTGATATTATGTTTAGTGTAGGGCTATGTGCTAGATTTTAGGCAAATCCAAAAGAGTCCCATCTAACTGCAGTGAAGAGAATTCTGAGATATTTGAAGGGCACCACTGATTTATGCCTTTGGTATCCTAAAGGTAGTAATTTTGACCTTGTAGGATATGCTGATGCTGATTATGCAGGTTTCCTGGTTGACAGGAAAAGTACTTCAGGCATGGCTCACTTTTTGGGCTCTTGCCTTGTGTCTTGGGCCACCAAGAAACAAAACTCAGTAGCCTTGTCTACTGCTGAGGCTGAATATGTGGATGCAGCCTCATGTTGTGCCCAGTTGCTATGGATCAAGCAACAACTCATGGATTTTGTTATAGAGGTTGGATGCATTCCTATTTTCTATGACAACACTAGTGCAATTAGTATGACGAAGAACCCGGTTCATCATAAGAGAACCAAGCACATAGATGTCAGACACCATTTCATAAGAGAGAACTATGAAAAAGGAATTATCTCAATCAAATTATGTGCAACTGACAAACAAATTGCAGATATCTTTACTAAAGCACTGAGTAGGGAGCATTTTGAGAGAAACAGGCTAAAATTAAGGATAATTAAGATAACCTAATTGAAAAACAAAAAAAAATGAATGAAAAAAAAAATTGGCTAGAAACACTAAAATAGGTAACTAACCAGACTAATCATTGCTCAGTATCATGACTTTAATGCCATACTCTCTTTCCATGTGTTAATATGATTCCCTAGTTACTAATGATATTTTTCTATCTTTGTAAATTGAGGCAAATTAAAGACTCTAACACGATGAACCTGGTTCATCGTTGCTAGTTCATCAGACTGACAAGGTACGTTCTCATCGCTATACACTTATTGAAATAATTATAGTCACACATGAGCAGGACTCTATCTATATTTGGTTCATTTCAAATTATTAGTACTTATCCCAAATTGAACACGTTCCAAAGAGTCAAATCAAATCTTTTATTAAGCCTAGATTTAGGGAGCCATAACCGTCTAATCTACTGATACTCCTGCCGTGATTAGACTTCCACTTGACCAAGAATTACTCCCGTTGTACATTTAATATCCACACCTTTAAAAAGCCATCATTACCTCTCCTCTTCAAAAGCATAACCGTCGAACCAAGTTCATCATTCCCCTAAACCAAACTGATCATCATTCTTCTCTCTCCAAATCTCACAAAAATGTCTTCCACACCACCCCATGCTTCATCCTCATCAACCACCCCTGATTACGGTGTTGGTCTTGAAGACATTGACTCAAATTCTCCATCGATACACAGCTCACAATCTCCAACCAGGTCTTCAACCCCTCAAAACTCTCCAGTTCCAAACCCCATTCCTGAACCTACTCCTTCACCTCAAACAGTTCAAGCCGTTACACCAAGCCCTACTCCAGCCCCCAGAAAATGTGGAGTGAAAATGTTAGCCAGAAAAACTGCTGCATCTGGTCCTCTTGCCTGGAAATTGAATGAAAAACTTCAATCCAGTCAGGACCAAGATTCTGAAAGTTCAAGCGAGTCCTTCAAATCTGCAAATCAGAAAGAAGTAACTGGTTCATCTGGTTCTAAGAAGGCTAATCCTGAAGATAGGGCTGAACCTGAAATAGCTGGAAACAAGTTTGTTTTGATTGGTTCTGTAGTGGATGTAGAAGTACCGTAGGAGAAAGAAAAAGAAAGAAATTGAGAGAGAGGGAGAAGGGAGTTCTGCAAGGGGAACTGGGAAGGAAGGTGCCACTCTGGCAATCTGTGGCCCCGCTCCTATGGTTGTTGAGGAAGGAGTCAAGGACTTAGGGGGAAGCAACTCTGGGGAAATAGCAGCAGGTCTGGAAAGTCTGCAACATGCGCTGGATGAACCTGGTTCATCCATTGAAGAAACTCTGGTTGATCTGATGAAAAGGTTGGGGTAATGTTACAAACCCAAGAAGAAAAGAACCCCCAAACCAAAGAAAGTTGATACTCAAGTCCCATCCAAGAAGAGAAAGGCCTCTTCAATTGTTGATGCTCCTGTCCCTAAGAGTCGTGCTACTAGAAGTACTGTTAGGCAAAGTGAAGAAGAAATGGAGAAAGCTCTAAGAGAGAGCAAGAAGAAGAAATCTACCAAGGGTAAGGCAAAGGTTAGGAAGCCTGTTGAGGCAATTCAGGTTGATGATGATGAGATGGACCTGGTGCATCAGAAGGAACATCCAGCACAAGTTGAGGTTGAGACACCAAAGCCCAAGAAAGCCAAAGCTTCTTCCAAGAAGTCAGCGTCTGTGTCTACCACACCCTCAATGGTTGCACAAAGGACCAGATCCAAGTCAAAGAAAGTAAAAATTGTTGATGATACTGAATGGAGTGGAGAGGAAGTAGAAATGTCTGGTGAGGAGACTGACAAACTCAAAATGTTTGGGAAGCGTACCATTTTGAAAGGGAAGCTGTTTAGAGACCTTGAGAAGTCAGGGATTATTTTCTTGCTAGATACCTTAGATGTGCAAGGGTGGAAGGACATGGTCCTTCACCTTGAGGGAAAGCTGGCTAGGAATGAGCTGGTAGAGTTTATGGCCAACGCAACAGTCAAAGATGGAAGGGTATCTACAAACGTCCAGGGAGTTGCGATTTCGTTTGATGCAAAGGAATTGGGGGAAATACTGAATATCCCTTCTGAGGGGTATGATGACTTCACGAGGCAAAGATGGCCTAGTTTGGATGGTTTGCCTTCAGCCCTTCAAATCACAAGGTCCTTCTGTGAGAATGACCAAGAACCGGAGCCCAGGGCAGTGTTTAAGAGTGAGATGAGGGCTCAGCATAAACTGTTTTTTGAGTTTGTGATCAAATTTCTACTGCCTAGGCAAGAGCGAAGGCAAATTGCGAGCTACCTGGATCTCACCCTAATGGAGTGCTTGTACAGGCGTAAACAGATAAATTGGCCTTCCTTCATCATCCAGCTCTTAGAAAGGGTTGTGAATGGAGCCAAGGCACATGCTATACCTTATGGGTTTATCCTAACTGTTGTGCTTGCTCACTACAAGGTACTAGTGAAGAAGGCTGAAATGGAAACTGCTAAGGATTACTTTGGGAAGAACACTCTACTGACCTGTGACTACATTGTAAATATTCCTGAGGATGAACCTGGTTCATCCAGGTAACTGCCTATTAATAACAAGGTTAGGATGCTTGTGCAGAAAGGTGAGGTCAAGGATGCAGAGATCCTTCATTTGAAAACTAGCCTTACAGAGGTTGAAGCTGAGCGGGATGCTCTCAAAGCTGATTTAGCTAAGGAAAAAGGAGAAGAAAAAAGGTGTGTTACAACAAAGGCTCTACCTTCTTCAAGCCAAGAACACAACCTCTGCCCCTTCCCAGCCTTTTGTGTCCAGTGCCTCCTAAAACCCCCTCTATGACCCAGTTTGGGATTGTCTAATTCTATTCTACTTTTGTTTTTTTTGCTCGTGGTTGTGGCTGTTTTTATTTCTTTTTGTGTATGGTGCCTGATAAATATCCAATCAATGAATTTTGCAATTTTGTTATTAACTTTTTCTCAGTTTCTTAAATAACTTACATTTTTTGGTTTCTTTTGATGATTAATTCATGCTTTGCACCTGTAGTTACCTAAATGGCCATGAGTACTTGTTAATATTCTGGTAAGCTTATCATTTTGCAACTTTTCGATGATGCCAAAAGGGGGAAGATAGTGCTTTTCAAAAAGATTATTGTGATGTTTATAACCTAAATGCACCTGGTCTCTCCATGATAAATGCTTAATACTATAAAAAGTGTCTATGTTGGATTGAAGTATTTACAGGGTTAAGCACAGAGTTTGTCATCATCAAAAAAGGGGGAATTTGTTGAATCAAGTCACTGCATGATTTTGAAGAATGACAACTGACAACACGGTTGAACCAGGTCCATCATGGAAAACATAGTCAAATAGACCAGTTGGCACGAGAAGAGTCCATACGCAAGAGATAAACATAATCTATGAACTAAGAGGTTATCTCCTAAGCGAAAAGGTTGCAAATTGATAAGGAGGTGGAATTCGAATTCATGTAGTACAGAATCAAGATCAAAGAAGTTGGGATAAACACAAACTCTTCCACCAAGGAAGAGTTGTAACAGAACTAAACAACAACATCTCAACTACTGATTCTATAAATTGTTGAAGCATTCCTACTGAAGATTTAGAATGCACAGACACTAAAGTGAAACAAGAATTGAAAGTAAAATTACCAAAGAAATTTTGCAAGAAGTTCGTGTGAAGAATCCTTGTGCGACTCTAAAGCTACTTGAACCAGCTCGAAGAACCAGTTCCATCTGTTGTCTTTTGAGTCTAGTTTTTTTTAATAGGTGATCATATATTGTATCTTTCAGCTTTATCTAGAAGCAATTGTAACAGGTACATAGTATTCAAGTTAGAGTTAACTTGAAATTTGTCGCAATTAGCTAGAGGCTAGTTTGCCACAAAGGGATTAGAGTTAGTCCTTAGGTTTACAAAAGAGTTTATTTTGTAAATGTTGTTTGGCTCATTGACATAGTGAAGAGTTTGGAAAAATCCTACTGGGAAGTAGGTCGTGGTTTTTTCACCTTTTGAGCCAGGTGTTTTCCACGTAAAATTGTTGTGTTCTTTTATTTATGCAATTACTTTTCCGCAAACTGTAGAAGTTGGAACACCAAGAAGAACCAGGTTCTTCTGTAGAGACTGCACTCAAAAATTGGACACCACACAAATCACCCCCCTCTTGTGTGGTATTGACGTATAAAACATCACTCGTTTAACATGCTCAACATTATTTCTCAGATTTATTGTTCTTCATTTACTGCAGTTATCTAACCTCGAGGCCCCCGATTCCAATGAGCTCAAGGCCCCTAGTTCTGTGACAACATTTGTTTGGCTATCACATTCTTCATACTTACACTCATTATTTATTGATTATTAACTAGTATTGGAATAAATCACATTTTTTAGAACCAAAAATCAAATATAATTGTTAACACAATTTTCAAGGTAAACACAATGCCCTAGCAGTATTCATGGATTTGATGAACCGTGTGTCACGACCCAAATTCCCAACCCTCGGGATCGTGATGGCCCCTAACACCATACTTGCTAGGAAAGCCAATATTAAAATTTAATTAACCATTTTCTTTAAAAAGTTTACTTAAACACAAAAGAACAATTTAAAATAAAAGGAAATCTAATACTTTCCAACAAATGACTTCATGAATAATATTAGATATAATAAAATGAACCATGAACTAATACTAAATGTATAACTACCAAGGGTCTGGCGTCACAATTCACGAACTACTAAAGAATACTACAAGTATTTGGCTGAAAGAAATGTGTATCTATTTTGAATGAGATAAAATAGCTATCTAAATGATAAAGAGAAGACTCCATGAATCTGCGGACGCCAGCAGATCTACCTCGTGTCTCTGTGTGAATGCTCAACTACTGCTCAAAGAATCAGCTCTGACCAAAACCTAGATCAGCACAAGAAGTGCATAGTGTAGTATCAGTACAACCGACCCCATGTACTGGTAAGTGCCGAGTCTAACCTCGACGAAGTAATGACGAGGCTACGGCGGGGCATTTATAATATAACATGTAAGCAGTGTATAATAAAGCAGGAAGGAAATAATAATAATAATAATAAAATAATTAAACAATAACTTGCAACAATTAATAAAGCAACTGGGTTAACTTTTCCAGATCTTTGCTATAACCAATTCTAACGTAAATCTCCAAGTTTCAATTTAAAATAATCGTAAGTGTAGAGTATGAGAAACAATAGAGTAAAACAGTAAGTTTTCCAATCTTTATGTTTAAAATCAGTAAAACATGAATATCCTCCCTTATTGTTCATTGTTGCGGCGCGCAACCCGCTCCCACATGTCCACCCTTATCTCCCTATATATATCACCATTATTTCTCCTGTTGCAGCATGCAACCCGATCCCAAATATCCACCCTTATCACTCCTTGTTGCGGCGTGCAACCCTCTCCCACCAGACAATCACATCTCTTCATTTATAAAAGATTTCACAATTTAGGTCAAAGCCTTTCACAATACGGAATATATAGTAAACCACTGTCAACCAGCTCACCCTTTTATGTATCACAATGAAGCCATGGGAACAACCAACACTTCTCAAATACTTGAAACAATGCTTAACAATAAATTGACGAAACCAAGTAAACATGGAGGCATCAATGATCATAAAACAATTAAGCCATGGATCAATTAAATGGGAAACGGGGAAAGGATCATGTTCAAAAGAAAATTTGGTGGTGCATAGATACTCGTCACCTCACCTATACACCACACACATGAAAATTCACATAGAATTTAAGTTAGGGATTCATATTCCCTCAAGTCAAGGTTAAACCAAGCACTTACCTCAATTTCACAAGCAATTCACTGCTCAAGCATAGTTTTTCCTTTGGAATTTGCCTCTAACCCGCTCAAATCTAATCACAATTGGTTGAATATCAGTAATTATTGCTAAAGGCATTAACTTTGATAAAAAGTCATGGTTTTCCTATGTTTTTATATCAAAGACAAAAATCGACCTTGGTCCCGCTTGGTCTAAACTCGAGGTTCGGACCAACACCCGTTTACACATTCTCCCCCAAGCCAGGATATACAATTGGTTTTTGAATCTGACCTCAATTCGAGGTCAAAGTTCCCAAATTTCGAAATTCCTATGTTCTACCCAAAAATCCCCATTTACCATGAAAACTCTAGATTCTATGATGAAATCTTGTAAAAAGTTGTTAAGGATTGGAAGGAATTAGTTAGAGATCACTTACCAATGATTTGGAGAAGTTTGGGTCCTTGGAAAATCGCCTATGGAGGTTTAGGGTTTGGGAGAATTGAAAAATGGGTGAAAATCCCGTCTAAAATCCCACTTAACAGGCTGCAGTTATCGCAATTCTGCAGTCATCGCATTTGTGATAAAATTATCGCATTTGCGACTTCTGGTGTTCCTGACAGTCTTCGCATTTGCGAAGAGAAATCTCGCATTTGCGAGAATCACACTGGCCCAAGTCCTTCGCAAATGCGAGGCCTGATCTCGCAAGAGGCCTATGTAAAACACCAGATACACCAGCTATGATTTCTAAGTCTAAATCGCTACGTAGCCTACCTAAACCTCACCTGAGCCCTCGGGGCTCCAAACCAAACATGCACGCAAGTATAAAAACATCATACGGACTTGCTCGTGCGATCAAATCATCAAAATAACATCAAAAACTACGACTTTAACCTCAAAACTCATGTTTTTTTTAAGAACACTCAAATTTTCTAACTTTTCAACCGGACGTCCGAATCACATCAAATCAACTTCGATTCTCACCAAATTTCACATATAGGACTTAAATATCATAAAAAACCTGTACCGGGCTCCAGAACCAAAATACGGGCCCGATACCAATGATTTCACACATTAATTAATTTCTTTATTTCTTTAATAATCCAGCAAAACAATTTCTTTCAAAAATTTATTTCTAAGGCTAGGGACCTCATAATTCAATTCCGGGCATACGCCCAAGTCCCATATTTTACTGCGGACCTCCCTAGATCGTCGGAACACAGATCCGGGTTCGTTGGCTAAAAATATTGACCAAAGTCAACCAAAACTAAATTTTAAATTCTCAAAATTATTATTTCCCATTTTCACATAGAGGCTTTCCGGTTTCACGCCCGAACAGCGCATGCAAATCGAGGTAATTAAAATTAGTCGTTTTAAGGATAACGAGCCTGGAATGGAGTCTTAATTTGTAAGATGGCCCTTTGGGTCATCACAATCTCCACCTCTAAAACAAACATTCATCCTCGAACGGACATAGGAAATTACATGAACTGGCAAACAAGTGGGGATATCTACTTTGCATGTCCGACTCGGACTCCCAAGTAGCTGCCTCAACAGGCTGACCTTTCCACTACACTCTAACTGAAGGATAACTCTTTTACCTCAACTGACGAACCTGTCGGTCTAAAATGGCTACCAGCGCCTCCTCATAAGTCAAATCCCTGTCCAATCAGACAGAACTGAAATCTAACACGTGAGACGGGTCACCATGATATTTCTGGAGCATAGACATATGGAATACCGGAGGAACTGAAGATAACCCTGGAGGCAACGCAAGTCTATAAGCTACCTCCCCCACTCTATCAAGAATCTCAAATGGCCCGATATACCTAGGGCTCAACTTGCCCTTCTTCCCAAACTTCATAACACCCTTCATGAGCGATACCCAAAGTAATAACCCTTCTCCAACCATGAATGCCACATCACGAACCTTACGATCGGCATAACTCTTTTGCCTGGACTGAGCTGCACGAAGTCGATCCTGTATAACCTTGACCTTATCTAAGGCCTCTTAAACTAAGTCTGTACCCAATAACCGAGCCTCTCCCGACTCATACCATCCAAATGGAGATCTGCGTTGTCTACCATATAATGCCTTATAGGGAGCCAACTGAATGCTTGATTGGTAGCTATTATTGTAGGCAAACTCCGCTAACGGTAAGAATTGATCCCAAGAACCTCCAAAATCAATAACACAGGTGCGGAGCATATACTCCAAGATCTGACTAGTACGCTCGTACTGCCAGTCCGTCTGAGTATGGAATGATGTGCTGAACTCAACCCGTGTACCCAACTCACGTTGAACCACCCTCCAAAAGTGTGAGGTATATTGCGTATCCCGATTAGAAATGATAGACACAGGCACACCGTAAAGGTGAACAATCTCTCGAATATATATCTCTGCCAACCGCTCTGAAGTATAAGTACTTGCCACTAGAATGAAATGTGATGATTTAG
This sequence comes from Nicotiana undulata, assembly GCA_005239495.1. Lineage (NCBI taxonomy): Eukaryota > Viridiplantae > Streptophyta > Magnoliopsida > Solanales > Solanaceae > Nicotiana > Nicotiana undulata. Next base: position 20,596 of record ML285267.1, read on the forward strand.
TCAGCCTATCCACAATAACCCAAACGGCGTCGAACTTCCTCTGAGCCTGTGGGATCCCAACAACGAAGTCCATAGTGATACGCTCCCACTTCCACTCAGGAATCTCTATCTGCTGAAGTAAACCAACGGGTCTCTGATGCTCATACTTTACCTATTGACAATTCAAGCAACGAGCCACATAAGCAACAGTCCTTTTTCATCCTTCTCCACCAATAGTGCAGCCGTAGGTGGTACATCTTAGCGGCACCCGAGTGAATAGAATACTTAGAAATGTGAGCCTCCTCAAGGATCAACTCACGAAGGCCATCAACATTAGGCACACATATACGACCATGCATCCTCAAAACACTGTCATCTCCAACTGTAACCTTCTTGGCACCATCGTGTCGAACTGTGTCCCTAAGGACCATCAAATGCGGGTCATCATCCTGCCGATCTCTGATACGCTCAAATAAAGAAGACCGAGTAACTATACAAGCTAGAACACTATTGGGCGAAATATCCAACCTCATGAACTGATTTGCCAAGGTCTGAATGTCTGAAACTAACAGTCTCTCACCGAATGGAATAAATGCAAGGTTGCCCATACTCACTACTTTCCTACTCAATGCATCGGCCACCACATTGTCCTTCCCTGGATGATACAATATAGTGACGTCATAATCTTTCAATAACTCTAACCATCTCTCTGTCTCAAATTAAGATCCTTTTTCTTAAACAAGTACTGAAGGTTGCGATGATCTTTGAAAATCTCACACTGCACACCATAAAGATAGTGCCTCCATATTTTTAATGCGTGAACAATGGCTGCCAACTCTAAGTCATGGACAGGGTAGTTCTTCTCATGAACCTTAAACTGCCGAGACGCATATGCAATCACTCTGCCATCCTACATCAATACTGCCCCAAGCCCAACGCGAGAAGAATCACAATATACCGTGAAAGATACTGAACTTGATGGTAACACCAACAGCGATGTTGAAGTCAAGGTTGTGTTGAGCCTCACACTCGTCCGACCATTTGAATGGGGCACCTTTGTGAGTCAATTTAGTCATTGGGACTGATATAGATGAAAACCCCTCCACAAAACGACGGTAGTAACCTGCCAAACCCAAGAAGCTCCTGATTTCCGTGGCTGAAGTGGGTCTAGGCCAGTTCTTGACTGCCTCAATCTTCTTAGGATCTACCTGAATACCCTCTGCTGATACGATGTGACCCAAGAAAGCTACTGAATCCAACCAGAACGCACACTTTGAAAATTTTGCATACAACTGGTTATCCTTCAAAGTCTGGAGCGCTATACGGAGGTGTTGCTCATGCTCCCCCGGCTGCGGGAGTATATTAGAATATCATCAATGAATACTATTATGAAGGAATCCAGATGAGGCTTGAAAACCCGATCCATCAGGTCCATAAAGGCTGCTGGAGCATTAGTCATGCCAAAAGACATTACCAGAAATTCATAGTGCCCATACCTCGTCCGAAAGGTTGTCTTAAGAACATCAGAAGCCCTAATCTTCAACTGATGGTAGCCCGATCTCAGATCGATTTTCAAAAACACACTGGCACCTTGAAGCTAATCAAATAAATCATCAATTCTCAGCAATGGATATTTATTCTTGACGGTGACTTTATTCAACTACCGGTAATATATATACACATTCTCATTGATCCATCTTTGTTCTTCACAAACAACACCGGTGCACCCCAAGGCGAGACACGAGGTCTAATGAAGCCCTTATCAAGCAAGTCTTGCAACTGCTCTTTCGATTCTTTCAATTCTGGTGGGGCCATCCGGTATGGAGGAATAGAAATGGGCTGAGTGCCCGGAGCCACATCAATGCAAATATCAATATCCCTGTCGGGTGGCATCCCCGGCAAGTCTGCAGGAAACAGCTCGGGAGACTCACGAACAAGCATCGAATCTATCGAAGAAACTTCAACATTAGAATCACAAATATGAGCCAAATAAGCCAAACACCCCTTCTCAACCATGCGATGAGCCTTGGCATAAGAAATCACTCTCCTGGGAGAATGACCAGGAGTCCCTTTCCATTCTAATCAAGGCAACCCTGGCAAAGCTAATGTAACTGTCTTAGCGTGACAGTCCAAGATGGCATAATAAGGTGACAAATAGTCCATGCCCAAAATGACATCGAAATCCACCATGTCAATAAGCAAAAGGTCTACACTAGTTTCAAGACCCTCAATCACGACTGCACACGAACGATACATACGATATACCACAATAGCATCCCTCACCGGCGTAGACACATAAACAGGGACACTCAATGAATCACGGGGCACAACCAAATACAGGCAAAATATGATGACACATAAGAATAAGTAGATCCCATATCAAACAAAACTGAGGCATTTCTATTGCAAACGGAAATGGTACCTGTAATAATAGCATCGGAGGACTCCGCCTCGGGTCTAGCTGGAAATGCATACAATCGGGGCTGGGCTCCACCACCCTAAACTATGTCTCTAGGAGGACCTCTAATAGGCAGACCTCCACCTCTATCAGGCTGGCCTCCACCCCTAGCGGCCTGAACTCCACCTCTAACAATCTGGCCCCTACCTCTAGCTACCTGACCCCTGCCCCTGACTGGCTGGGCAAGTGGTGCTTCAGCTGGTGCAGGAACTATGGCACGAGAACCCTGGTACTAATGTTGATTACCTCAAAATTTCGGACAAGCTCTCCGAATATGCCCATATTCATCACACTCAAAGCATCCCTCCTGATATAAAGACTGACCCTGACGAGCCGGTTGACCTCAATAATAACTCTGCAGAGGAGGTGCTTTGATAGGAGCTGATGGTGCACTATAGACTGGCTGAGCAAGGAGGCATATAAGAACCACGGCCACCTAAAGTACCATGAGATGCCTGAAGTGCTGAATGAAATGGTCTGGAAGACTAGCCTCTGCTAAAGGAAACCCCGCCTCCAAATGAGGCACCACTGAATCCACCAGAATGGCGAGGTCTCTTGTCTGACCCCTGACCTCCCATCCCGAGAATCATCAACTCTACTGGCCGCATCCTGAAAGGAAATCTCATTCCCTGTCTCCTTGGCCATCTGCAACCTGATGAGCTGAGCAAGGCCCTCAATAAATCTCCTGACCCTCTCTCTATCTCTCTCTCTCTCTCTCTCTCTCTCTCTCTCTCTCTCTATGTGGGTAACAAAAGGATAGCATGTCGAACCAAGTCCACAAAGCGATTCTCATACTGGGTGACAGCCATGCTTCCCTGCTAAAGTCGCTCAAACTGACGATGATTCTCCTCTCTAGTAGTGATAGGTAGAAACTTCTCCAAAAAGAGGTGTGAAAATTGATCCCATGTCATAGCAAGCGACCCAACTGGTCTAGTCAAAAATAATCCCTCCACCATTTTTTGGCGGAACCAGTCATCTAAAAAGCGGCAAAGTCGTCCCCATTGGTCTCCAAAATACCCATGTTCCGAAGGACCTCATGACATCTATCAAGATATTCTTGAGGGTCCACTGAAGTAGCACCACTGAAATGAATAGGAAATAGCTTAATGAACCTGTCCAGTCTCCACAAAGCATCTGAGGACATAGTTTCTCCATCAACAAGCGGTTCTGCAACAACTGGTTGAACTACCCCAACGGGATTAGCTGCTGGGGTCTGAATCTGTGGAGTAGTCTGATCAGGAGAATGGGTAGAAGGATTTTGGACCCCTCCTCCATCCTGAGATACGGCTGCTGCCACGGGAGTGTGCCAGTCTGGGCTACACTCTCCATAATGCCCACTAGTCAGACCAAAGCATCCTGAAGCACCGGGGTAGCAATAAAGCCCTCTGGGATCTGAGTTGGTCTCGCTGGAACAGTCTGAGCTGGAACCCCCTCATCAATCCCTATCTGGGCTCCGCAGTTAAGGCTGTTGTATGAGCAATGGGCTGAGTCCTGCCCCTGCCTCAGCCTCTGGCGTGGCCTCGGCCTCTGCCCCTAGTAGGAGCTGATACTGCTAGAGGACCGGATTGTTGGTCAGCGGAAGAAGAAGCACGTGTTCTCTCCATCTGCGAGAAAATAGAAGAGTTCAATTAGTATTTGAGATGTCAAGAATCGCACGACAAAGTAGGAATAAAATGAGATTGTTTCTAACTTCATAGCCTCTGAGAGATAAGTACAGACGTCTCTGTATCGATCCTTCAAACTATATTAAGCTTGTTCGTGATTTATGAGACCTAGGAAACCTAGAGCTCTGATACCAGCTTATCACGACCCAAATTCCCAACCCTCGGGAGCGTGATGGAGCCTAACACCATACTTTCTAGGCAGGCCAATGTTAGAATTTAATTAACCATTTTCATTAAAAAGTTTATTTAAACACAATAGAACAATTTAAAATAAAATGAAATCTAATACTTTCCAATAAATGACTTCATGAATAATATTACATATAATAAAACGAACCACGAACTAATACTAAATGTATAACTACCCAGGGTCTGGTGTCACAATTCACGAACTACTAAAGAATACTACAAGTATTTGGCTGAAAGAAATATATATCCGTTTTGAATGAGATAAAACAGCAATCAAAATGATAAAGAGAAGACTCCAGGAATCTGCGGACGCTAGCAAATCTACCTCGTGTCTCCGTGTGAATGCTCAACTACTACTCAAAGAATCATCTCTGACCGGAACCTGGATCTGCACAAGAAGTGTCGAGTGCAGTATCAGTACAACCGACCCCATGTACTGGTAAGTGCCGAGCCTAACCTCGACGAAGTAGTGACGAGGCCACGGCAGGGCATTTATAATATAACCTGTAAGAAGTGTATAATAAAGCAAGAAAAAAATAATAATAAACTAATTAAACAGTAACTTGCAACAATTAATAAAATAACTAGGTTAACTTTTTCAGATCTCAGCTATAACCAATTCTCGCGTAAATTTCCAAGTTTCAATTTAAAATAACCGCAAGTGCAGAGTATGAGAAACAATAGAGTAAAACAATAAGTTTTCCAATCTTTATGTTTAAAATCAGTAAAACATGAATATCTTCCCTTATTGCTCCTTGTTGCGGCGCACAACCCGCTCCCATCTGTCCACCCTTATTACTCTTCCTTATATATATATATATATATATATATATCACCCTTATTTCTCCTGTTGCGGCGTGTAACCCGATCCCACTTGTCACCTTTATCACTCCTTGTTGCGGCGTGCAACCCGCTCCTACCAGACAATCACATCGCTTCATTTATAAACGATTTCACAATTTAGGTCAAAGCCTTTCACAATATTTTATGTCTCAGCAATTGTAAATAGAAAGTTGTACTATTCATAAACTTCATCAGTTATCATTTCACAATGAAACCAACCGAAATATATAGTAAAACACTGTCAACCAGCTCACCCTTTTATGTATCACAATGAAGCCAAGGGAACAACCAACACTTCCAAAATCCTTGAAACAATTCTTAACAACAATTTGACGAAACCAAGTATACATGGAGGCATCAATGATCATAAAACAATTAAGCCAGGCATCAATTAAATGGCAAACGGGGAAGGGATCATGTTCAATAGAAAATTTGGTGGTGCATAGATACTCGTCACCACACCTATACACCACACACATGCTAATTCACACAGCATTTAAGTTGGGGATTCCTATTCCCTCAAGTCAAGGTTAAACCAAGCACTTACCTCAATTTCACAAGCAATTCACTGCTCAAGCACATCTTTTCCTTTGGAATTTGCCTCTAACCCGCTCGAATCTAATCACAATTGGTTGAATATCATTAATTATTGCTAAAGGCATTAACTTTGATGAAAAGTCATGATTTTCCTATGTTTTTCTATCAAAAGATAAAAATTGACCCCGGACCCGCTTGGTCTAAACTCGTGGTTCGGACCAAAAAATGTTTAACCATTCTTCCCTGAGCCCGGATATACAATTGGTTTTGGAATCTGACCTCAATTCGAGGTCTAAATTCCCAAATTTCGAAATTCCTATGTTCTACCCAAATATCCCAATTTTTACCATGTTTCTAGATTCTATGATGAAATTGTGTAAAAAGTTGTTAAGGATTGAAAGGAATTAGTTAGAGATCACTTACCAATGATTTAGAGAAGTTTGGGTCTTTGGAAAATCGCTTATGGAGGTTTAGGGTTTGAGAGAATTGAAAATTGGGTGAAAATCTCATATAAAATCCCACTTAACAGGTTGTAGTTATCGCAATTGCGATCAGGGGTTCGCAATTGTGAACCCTTCGAAATTCTGGAGCCATCGCATTTGCAATAAAATTGTCGCATTTGTGACTTCTGGTGTTCCTGGCAGTCTTCTCATTTGCGAAGAGAAATCTCGCATTTGCGAGAATAACACTGGCCCAAGCCCTTCGCAAATGCGATAAAAGTCTTGCATTTCCCTTGGCTGGCTGCCTCGCAAGTGCGAGATTAGAGGCCTGTGTAAAACACCAGATACACCAGCTATGATTTCTAAGTCTAAATCGTTTCGTAGCCTACCCAAACCTCACTCGAGCCCTCGGGGCTCCAAACCAAACATGCACGCAAGTCTAAAAAAATTGTACGTACTTGCTTGTGCGATCAAATCATCAAAATAACATCAAAAACTACGAATTTAACCTCAAAACTCATGTTTTTCTCAAGAACACTCAACTTTTTTAACTTTTCAACTGGACGTCCAAATCATGTTAAATCAACTCCGATTCTCATCAAATTTCACAGATAGGACATAAATATCATTAAAAACTTGTACCGGGCTCCGGAACCAAAATATAGGCCTGATATCAATGATTTCACACATTAATTAATTTCTTTATTTCCTTAATAATCCAGCAAAATAATTTCTTTCAAAAATTTATTTCAAAGTCTATGGACCTCGGAATTCAATTCCAGGCATACGCCCAAGTCCCATATTTTACCGCGGACCTCCCGAGATCATTGGAATACAGATCCGTGTCTGTTTGCTAAAAATGTTGACCAAGGTCAACCAAAACTAAATTTTAAATTCCTCAAAATTATTATTTCCCATATTTTCACATAAAGGCTTTCTGATTTCATACCCGGACAGCGCACGCAAATTGAGGTAATTGAAATTAGTCTTTTAAAGGCTAACGAGCCTGGAATGGAGGTTGAGCATGCTAATCATTTGAAGAATGCTAGTACGAGGATCCTGTGTTAGTTTATTATAGGGATACCACCCCTAAAAAGGAGAAGACACTGTTTTAAATTACAGAATATGGGGTCCTCAGATATCGAGGACGATTATGTGTCCCTAATGTTACAAGGTTGCGTCGGCAGGTTATGGGGGAAACTCATTATTCTCGTTATTCTATCCATCCCGGAGCGACAAAGATGTATCATGATATCAGGGAAGTATATTGGTGGGACGAAATGAAAAAGGATATAGCAGAGTTTGTTGCTTAGTGTCCTAACTGTGAGCAGGTGAAGATTGAGCATCAGAAACCCGATGGATTATTGTAGGCTATGGAGATTCCGACTTGGAAATGGGAACTAATCAATATGGATTTCATCATAGGCTTACCTCGTACCCAGCGTAAGTTCGATTCGATATGGGTGATTGTTGATAGGATTACAAAGTCAGCTAATTTTCTGCCCGTTAGGACTACATATTCTGTAGAGGATTATGCAAGGCTTTATATTAAGGAGATAGTACGACTGCATGGTGTACCTGTATCTATTATATCGGATAGAGGAGCTCAATTTACAACTAACTTCTGGAGGTCCTTCCAAAGGGGATTGGGGACTTAGGTAAGTCTTAGTACAGCATTTCATCCCCAGATAGACGGACAGGCTGAGCGTTCTATTCAGACACTTGAGGATATGTTATGAGCTTGTGTGATAGACTCCAAAGGTAGCTGGGATGATCATATGCCGCTTATTGAGTTAGCATATAATAATAGCTAGCATTCCAGTATTCAGATGGCTCCATATTAATCTCTTTATGGACGGAAGTGTAGGTCGGCTAAAGGGTGGTTCGATGTTGGGGAAACTACATTAGTAGGACCAGAATTGGTACAACAAGAAATTGAGAAAATTAAGCTTATACAGGAAAGGCTATTAACATCTCAAAGCCGTCAGAAGTCTTATGCGGATAATCGGCGGTGAGACTTGGAATTTCAGGTTGACGATTGGGTATTCTTAAAGGTATCACCAATGAAAGGCGTTATGAGGTTAGGAAAAAGGGAAAAACTTAGCCCTCGGTACATTGGACCATATAGGATCATACGCAGGATAGGCTAGGTAAAATATGAGTTAGACTTACCTTCGGACTTGGAGTATGTACATACAGTCTTTCATGTGTCTATGCTCCGTAAATGTATCGGAGATCCTTCCATAATCGTGTCAGTTTACGACGTTCAGGTCACAGAGCAGCTATCATATGAAAAAACTCTTGTTTCTATATTAGACAGACAGGTTCGGAGATTGAGAACTAAAGATGTAGCTTCGGTGAAAGTACTTTGAAGAAACAACAATGTGGAAGAAATGACTTGGGAGGCCGAGGAAGACATGAAGTCCAGATATCCCTACTTATTTCCTCCTCCAGAGAAGGGTCCAACTGAGACATTACAACCTTAAGGTACATGTATGAATTCTTGTGTTAGTTATTGTTATTGGTCGTGTGAGGCCATTGTCGTTATTGATGATTGTTGTCCTATGTGGCGTTGAATTATTGAGTTTCTACAAGAAGAGTTGGTAGTAGTATTGTTACAAAGGCGACTTTGCCAAAGTTATATAGATCTCGGAGAGTTAAACATTCGAAGACGAATGTTTATAAGGGGGAAATAATGTTACATCTCGCATTTTCGTACGTTAATGTTTCGTCTTCAGTTAATCGACGTAGACTCGGGGATAAGATTATCTTGAGGTTAACGTATTTATTCTATTTATAACAAGCGATAAGTAAGTTCCATGAAGGATATAGGATACACGAATTAAAGAAAATGAGTTTCGTTGAAGGTTGTCGATTTGGGATAAAATACGGTCCGAGATATAATACCCGATACTTGTGAACTAGTACCATACAAGGTACCATATAACCGTAATAGTATGATGTATGAAGTATATTAAAATAAGTAGTATTTTAAGTAATTTGAGATAATTCTTAGTTATGCGGGTAATTGGTTAATTATCGGGTAGCGGGATATTACCTAATTAATTAATTAAATTATCAGATAAGACTAAAGAACCTCCCCTCCCCAAACGTGGCAATAAGCCATTATTAATGCATATGACTAAGTAGTCATATGAGCTAGGTGGCAAAAAAATAATGTGTAGTACTAAGACACTTCATTTCTTAATCATTTCTTAGCACAAAAGGATCCAAAACGTTAGCTTTTGCATTTCAGATGTGAGCTTCTTTCTTTACCTTAGCAACATCTTAATCATTTCAGATGTGAGCTTCTTTCTTCACCTTAGCAACATAAATGCCAGATGTGAGCTTCTTTCTTCACCTTAGCAACATAAATGCTTACAAACTCCTACAATCTGCCATTCTTACAATTTGAAACATTAGCTATAAATTGATAAGTTAAGGAGCACTACATAATGTTAACCATTCTTAAGGTTTTCAACAAAAACGTGGATTCTTGCAACTAAAGGAAATCCATCGAGAATTGTTAGCAACGTAAAATTTTGCGGTTCTAAAGGAGTACGGTGCAACCTTTTCCAAGAACATCATACGGATTTTTCCTTACTCCGGGTATGTTAAGTCCAACCCTTCTTTCTTTTGGCATGATCTATACGACACAAATGAAATGAGCAAATGCACAACTTCCAAAAAAATTACTCTATTCATAGAAATGCTAGAGATGTGTATATCCTTATTCTCCCATAAGTCATATTATTCTATTATCTATTCATGGGTCTCAGAAAAATACGTATTTGATAAACTATATCCGAAAGGTATATTGATTGTTATGGCATTCCGAGAAAGTCTTATTAATGTATTTCTTATGCATTTCATGCATTGCATTCATTTACACAGATCCATGACCAGATGGCATTATATACGCGTATATATGTAAATACATGTATATGGGATATGGGAAAAGGTTATGGTGTTATATACGCATCACCACCTGATCAGTTGGTATATATTAATGATGTTGCCCACAGTGGCCGAGACGATATGATGGGATGCCCTCAGAGGCTTGATGATGTTATGTACACCTATACCTATACATGACACGACATGCATGTGCATGATATTATAAATGTTTCAGAATTTACAAAGTTATTCAAACTTACAGATGGATTTCTTTATTCCATGTTTCATCTATGTCTTTTACGTACCGATTTTCATGCCTTACATACTCAGTACATTATTCGTACTAACGCCCTATTTCCCGGGACCTGCGTTTCATGCCCGCAAGTGCAGGTAGGCAAGCTGACAATCCCCCTTCTTAGGATCCTTGATCAGCGAGAGTTGGCGTGCTCCACTTGATCCGGAGCTGCTTTTTATTTTGGTACAATATGCTTGTATACATATATGGGTATGACGTGGCTCAGTCTCGTCTTTGTACAGTTGTATTTCTTTTAAAGGCTTGTAGAAAGTTATGTATAGTTGGATAGCGTGTGGCCTTTTCGGCTTTCAGTTTTGGGTATATAGTTGTCTATTGCAGCCTTGCCGGCTCGCCCACTGTATTCCGCATGTATATGTACATATGCCTTTTTGGCAGGTTTCCTTCATGTATGTTATTCTCGTAATTCAGCAGACGGCATTCACGTTTATATCTTAGACGCATGCTTAGGGTGTTCGACAGGTAGGACTCGGGAACCCATCGCAGACCATCAGTTTGGGTCGTGACATTTCTTCATGGAGTCCTCGACCAGAGAACAAACAACCAAAAAGAAGACGCTCCTTCGCGGACGAGGAAAAGAATAAGTGGGCGAAGACTATTGTCCCACAGTCTTCTCCGGTAGTTGTGATGACTAGCCCTCCTCTCGGGTCGGTCATAGACAATGTGATGATCGACAATGATGGAGAAGCTAGTGATGAGTAAGATTCTCTAAATAGAAGGCAGCGATCCTCATCAACTCAACAAAATGCTCAACTTGTCGAGTTAGTTACACCATCTGAGGATGATGTCTCAATGCTCTAGGGGGTACATGATATGGTGGAAAATGCCAACTCCCACTTTCGTGTCCCAGTCATCACACCAGATATTTTGGGGTTGAGTAAGGGTCCCTTCCGTCCTCGGCTGACGAGAAACCAACAACCAGCACTCTGTTTGGTGCAGCTGCTTCTCACTCTTCAATTCCATCAATTTCATCTCCATCTTCACCAACACCAGCAATTGCTACATAATTTACACCTTCATCCACTTATCCACCAGTAACTTCTATATCATCTCCACCGGCCGCATCTGCCCGAGAAGAGGGTGTCCTTCTCCCCCAGTTCCCAGTTCATGGGAATTTGGGCAAAACTATGCTCCCCCCCCCCCCCAGAANNNCCCCCCCCCCCCCCCAGAAGATCCGCAAAGGAGGAGGAGCGCTACTCTCTCGGTCTCCACCGAATGTAATTTGCTATCCTTGTCGATGGAACTTGCTAAGTATCTAAAGCCTTTGGCTTCACAGAAATATTGGGAAAAGATACATGCTCTCTCGGGATAATGCTTGTTAAACAATACTAAAGGCTTCAAAGAAAGATTGGGAAAGATACAGGCTCTCTCGGGAGAATGCTTGTTGAACAATGCCATGCACAATGTCGCAGTGGTACATTCCTTACTTCCTTTGTTATTCCTTTTGCTTTTGCCTGAAAATATCCTAATTTTTCCTTTCTTGCTTTGTAGGCCAACTTTCTTGCTTCTGAGGGCTTCGAAAGGTTGATTCGGAAAAGGAATAACTTACCTCCACACGGGATCAACTTTTGGCGCGGAAGAAAACTGTCGCTTGCCTATCAGGATTGGAAGCCAAAGCTACTTAGGCCATTTTATTCAAGGCTCGTTTACAGCAAAGCAAAAAAGAAGCGCTAACCCTTAGCCAAGAGATTGGCCCCCTGAGGTTTAAATTTGACGAAGCTAGGGCCTAATGGGCTGAAGTCCATAATGTCGTTCTTGTTGCAACCGACCGCGAGGCTGCCTCCACTGAAAGATTGACCAACTTAGAGGCAGCCTTGAACTCCAAAACTGAAGAGCTTGTTTTTGCGAGGGTGAAACACGCCCAGTTGGAGGAGATATATAGGAAAACTATCAAGCATAATTGGCTCTTTAGTTCAACTGTCCGTGACCTTGATGTTAGCCTCGGATCCGTTAGATCCGCTCGGGAAAACCTTTTTGCCGAGGTACCCATCTCAAAGAAGAACTTAAGCGTCGAGCGGCTTCCCTCGTTGTTGAGAAAACTTACGTCATGTACAGCATGAGGAGAAAACCCTTGGAAGAGGCCAAATCTGGTATCATTGACTTTGATGTTGAAATTGTTAAGGCCCGTGAGCTTGATTTAGTTGCTAAAGATGGTCTCCCGGTAGAGCATGTTGCTTCCGGTTCTTCCTTCTCCGGTTCCGAAACTTCGGGAACTGAAGAGGAAGCAGAAGGCGAAGATGTTGAAGGCCAAAATGTTGAGACATCAACGGATCTATTCACTTCCCCTGGGGCGCAGACACTTCTCTTCCTCCGAGTTTCGGAGATGCAGCAATTTAGCCTTTTTTTTTCTTTTTCTACATTTTGTATCTGTGCCATTTTGGCATTTTACTGTAAATAAAATATCTTTTTGCTCAAGTATTGTTTGAGTCTTTCCTTCGTTTGAACATTTATGAAAGTTTTAATCTTTGCATTCTCTTTTTTTTTGCTTAAGAGTTTTGCGCAAGTTTTACTGTTTGCGTCTTATGTGAAGCCTAGGGTGTAATTTTCCCGAAAGCAGTTTGATTCCAGAAATATTTTCCGAAACCAAACCTTTAACATGAGGATTTTCATAAGAGAGGGCCCTCTTATGTTTACGGTGCTCTTCAAGAGTACATCTCCTGTTCATTATGGCACTAGCATTTGAATTACTTGTTTAACTTTCAAATGATAAAATCAATTCATTGATTAGACAAGAAACAAGATGGAAAATAAAAGGACTTTACTTTATTCCTTTCGTTTTCAAAAAGTACATAAGCATTCGTTATGTTAAAGAGAAATTGACATTTCTTGTGGCTAATTTGTACAACTTATTTCTACGGGGCTGGATGTGCAATCCTCGGTCCTGATGACACAATTATGTTTGCGGTTTTTGTGCTCTTCTTGATTCAAATGTGAAGAATACGAATTGGAACACTTGAATCTTGTACCTTCGAGGATTCCACTAATGAATTTCTAGACAATCCTCCACTCGGTAACAAACTTTGCTTCCCCTAGGAATTTACACTATCGAGCAAAGGACTATCTAACA
>ML285270.1:1182-13444 GCA_005239495.1 Nicotiana undulata
CCCAGCCCAACAACCCTCCCGTCTCCTTCCTCAGCTCACTCCATTTTCTTCTCTTGAAAAATTATTGCCTTTTATTAGTTCCTATTCAATTTTTTAAAACTAATTTGAATTATTTCTCTCATATACCTCTAGTTTTTTTTTTTTGGTTCTTTAACTTCCGGTTTTTCCCTTCTTTTTTTTCCAGTTTGTTTCAAGATTCAATTTTTTGTCTTCTTACCCACATTGTCCATGTTCAAAAGTTTCAGAAATTGATAAATATCGAGGAAAACTACACAGCTTCATTGACTTCATTTTGGCACACACTAACACAATACATCACCCATCTTCTCTTTATCCAATACTACCATGAACAACCGCCTATCAAAGCTCAGGTCGAGTTTCAGTCAAATTTTCACTGTGAATTACAACATAAAGTTCAAGAATTTGTAAAGTTTTTATCTTGACTGTTTTGCATAATTTTCTCCTATTTTTATTTTCAAGAAGTTTTTGTGAGATTTAAGTGGGTCTTCAAATGAATTAAAAATAGGTTATTAGGTGGGATTGGAGTAAATAAATCTGTTTGAGTATTTTAAAATGAGCCATTTGATTAAAAAAATTTGGTTTGAGCTCCTAAATTTTTTGTTGAATCTGAAAATGCCGGTTCTGATTTCTTTTTCAGTCATACGAGATGCCTTGCAAAAGAGAAAGAAATAAGAATTGCTAAAGGGTATAATTGTAAATTTTAAGTATTTTTTTATAATAAAAAAACTAATAACACGTGTCACGATCCTATTGGCGCGTGATATTACACATATTTTGAAAAATTGGTCAAGAAAAAAGTGGTGTGTGTTAGACACACTCTGGAAAGGTTGAATGTGTAAGGTGATTTTCGTCTGCAAAAAGTGTGTAACAGGAATTTGGTTCATAGTTTAGGTGGTAACTTATGTATTTTGCCAAGCTGATAATCAAACTAAGAAGTGGCAATGTGTATTAATTGTGCATGTAATTGGGGATATGCTTGGTTACAAGTTTATGCAGAGATACATAGCCCAAAACTAGAGTCGAGTGACCGCTCCAGATTTATTCCTACACGAGGAAGGTTATTACATAGACAAATTTCATACACTTGGTGATTTGAAGGATATTATGTATGGAGGTCCATACACGAAGAATGATTGACCAATGATTTGGAAGAAATGGTCTCCTCAATTTGATCTTACGGCTGAATTTTTGACTAAAATTTCTTTGTGACTTACCTTACCAAAGCTTCCAAGGAGCTACTAGGGACATAAGGCATTGAGAAAAATGGAAAGTACCATAGGAAAACTACTCTTTGTTGATGATTGCACAACAAAGCGGATGCGCGTCTCCTGTGCAAGAATTTTGGTTGGGGCAAATGTCACTAAAAAGCTTCCAACTAAGTAGACTCTTCAAGATCCATCTGGAAGAACTTTCCAACAACATGTGATATATGAATGGATACCTCATTACTATGCTGAGTGTATGAAGATTGGGCATGACTCTGAATTGGCTTAACGAGAAAAAAAAGAAGGATCAATCTAGAGGAAGGAAAAAATAAGGTAAAGTCACTATAATGTGGCAAGTCAAAGGGCAGGGGAAACAACCTTTAGTTGGGCAGAACAATTCCTTAACTAAAGCACAAGAACATGATCAAACTAATGCAACAACAAATAGTGAGCCTCATGTGGAAATTGCAAGTACAAAGTACAAGGGAAAATAAATGCAAGGCCCAAAACCGAAGGTTGAATGCACAATGGCCAGTATTGGCAAGTAACAGGAAAGTTGTACCTAGAGTAACTTCAGTTTCAACTCACAACGGCTTTCAAGTTTTGTAGAGAGAGGAGGAAAGAATTGAGAATCCTATGACTCCTAATAGAGGAAGTGGAGATACATTATTAAAATGACTTGGTTTATTTGGAGCATTAGGGGTTTGATAAGCGATATAAGCAAAATGAAATAAGGCAGTACATAAAGTAAAAACATACAAAGCTAGCTGGTTTGGGAGAAACAAAGGTGAGAGAAGATAAAACACGCCTAACGATGAGTGGAAATGATCTTGTATGGAACATGATTGCTAATTATTAGCATTCAGTAAATGGCAGGGTGTGGATTATGTGGGATGATCAAGCATATGATGTGTTGCCAATTGTAAAACAAGATCAAGTTATTCATTGCCAAGATACTGGAAAACTTAATGGAATGAATTGTTATATCACAATGGTGTTTGGGCAGAATGCAGTAGAATAGAGGAATTATCTTTGGCAACAACTTCAAATGATAACACAAACAATTACAAAACCATGAGTGATTGGAGGAGATTTCAATGCATTACTTACTCCTCAAAATAGATTGTCTAAAGTGCCTGTGACTAATTTTGAGATTAAAGATTTCTCAGAAGTACGTCACAACATTTGTCTTATTGATCTTCCTTGGAGAGGGGGCTACTTCGCCTGGACAAATAGACAACAAGGTGATGCTAGAGTGTGTAGTCGCATAGATAGATTATTGGAAAATGATATCTGGATGATGAATTATAAACATCTAGTCATAGAGTAGCAAAGTGGAGAACGAATAAAGCATCAGACAAAATGAAAAACATTTGGTTCAAACTCAAAGATCTTAAAGTTAAATTCCATCACTTAAATGCAACATAATTCAAAGGAGTAATAGAAAAGATTGAGCAAGCTCTAATATCACTCTCTCAAGTTCAAAGTCAAATGCAATCACATTATTCAATGTAATGACCCGGTCGGTCGTTCCGAGAGTTTAGCCCTATTTCCCCTATTTCAGCTTCATTTTTGTGTGGTTCAGCTATTGTGTGTTTTATTGGGTTGGTTGGCTCGGGTTTGGAATGGTCGTGGTGAGAACTAAGACACTTAGTCTCTTAAATTGGCTTAATAGTTAAAAAAGTCAACCGGGAGTTGACTTATTGGTAAACGGTCTCGAAATGTAGATTTTATGATTCGAATAGCTTCGTTAGGTGATTTGGGGCTTAGGAGTGTGTCCGGAATGTGATTTTAATGTCCGGTGTAGAATTAGGCTTGAATCAGTGAAAGTTAGTTTTTGGCAATTTCCGGTCGGCAATAGGCTATCGGGGTAGGAATGGAATTCCGGAAGTTGGAGCAGGTTCGTAGTGTCATTTTGGTCGTGTGTGCAAATTTTCAGGTCATTCGGATGTGTTTTGGTTGGTTTCGGCATCTTTGGTGGAATTTAGAAGTTTTAAAATTCATAGGCTTGAATTCGAGGTGAATTTAGTGTTTGTGCGTTGTTTTTGGCGATTTGAAGGCTCGACTAAGTTTGTGTGATATTATGGGATGTGTTGGTATGTTTTGGTTGAGGTCCCAAGGGTCTCGGGTGAGTTTCGGGTGGTTTCGGACCATTTCTAGGCCATTTATAGTTGCTGGTTTTTGGCTTCAGGGGTGTACAGTGCTATAGCATAGATCTGGATGCGTTATCATAGAGAAAATTTGAAAAAATCAAGTTGTGCTATGCGATCGCATAAGGCTTCCCGCGATCGCATAGAGTAAAATTTCTGCTGCACTGTTCCGACGTTGGAAGCTTATAACTCACATTCTATAAGGAATTGGAAGATTATCCAAAAATGAAAATTGTAGCCCTTGATATCTAGTTTTCAGAAAAGTAAACCAAATGTAATTTGGAATTTTTTACGAATAGTTATGACCATTATACTAGAGGCTATCTGAAAGAGTTGGAGAAGGCTATTGGAAAAATGTGTTCTATGCGATCGCATGGAAAAGGCTGCGATCGCATAGGGTTAAAGAAGGCTGGTAATTTTTGTTCATCGCGAACATGAGGCATAGGCCGCGTTCGCATAGAGTGATCTGGGAAGAAGTATTTAAACCCCTCCCTCGCGAATTGCAGTCCATTTTTCACCATTGTTGAGCGGTTTTGAAGCTTTTTGAGAGGGATTGAAGAATTTGGAGGTAAGATTTTTGACTTTTTAACTCGATTCTATGTTGTTTTCTAAGTGTTTAAACCTGAAATTAGTGGAATTAAACCCAAAATTGGGGAAGTTAGGGCATGGAAAATTGGAGACTCTAATTGAGTAATTGAAGAGGCAATTGTGGTCCGATTTTGATGTTTTTGGTATGTATAGAATCGTGAGAGGATAAGGATTCTAGTTATGTAATTTATATCGGATTCTGATACATTGGCCCGGGGGTCGGGTTTGGCAAATTTCGGGAATTGTGCCTAACTTTGATAGTTTTAGGTTGGGTTTCATTTCCCTAGCATAATTTGATGTTGTAAATCTTATTTTGATAAACTCGGAGCATTTGGGAGCCGATTCGAGGGGCAAGAGTATAGCGGAGGAGCATTTCGGGCTAGTTTGAGGTAAGTAATGACTTTATATCTCGTCCTGAGGGTATGAAACCCCGGACTTAGCATCTTTTCACTATTTTGAAGTGACGCACACACTGTATGATGAGTGTGTGGCATGTACCGATTGGGGAATTTGAAATTGGTTCTTCCCGAGGCAACTATTGAGTTGCATAACTGCTTTTAAATCACATGATAAATAGTATTTTTATGCTTTTGATATATTTGGGTTGTATGCCATGGTTGGGGCCTTGTGCCGACCTGTTTAGACCCTTTGGGGGTTGTTTACTGTTTTTGTCCTCAATGTGTTAACTTATGGTTTACACTCAGTCATATTATGCTTAACTGATTTCAAAACTCAGTCTTATTTACTCTATCTTGATATATAAAATGATATTTTTTTGGGTCGAGTACCCCGTTTTACTGATAGCCCGAGTTGTTTTTGAGATGTTTCTAACTGAGTGAGGCCGAGGGCCTGATTGTGAGGATATGATATTGGATCGGGCTGCACGCCGCAGCATGTTTATGATAGGCCGAGTGCCTGAGAGTGAGGTGATGCCATGATTTGGCTTGATTTTAGCGCTTGGGCTGTAGGAGCCCCTCCAGAGTCTGTACACCCCCAGTGAGCGTAGGTACCTACTGAGTGCGAGTGCCGAGTGCCGTGTGATGAGTGATTGGGAGGCATGAGTGACAGTGAGGTTGCCCGAGGGGCTGATGCTGAGTGATTGTGAGGTATGCTGAGTGACTGATTCTGAGTGGTGATTGCCCGAGGGGAGGTTTATGATACTTGTTTTACCTAAGTGACTATTTACGATTCATTTCATCTTTAAACTAATACTTCTTGGGTATTTTACTGAAGTCATTGGAAATCATATTTTTCAAAAGAGTTTTACTGAAATCGGCTTTTAAGGCGTACTGATTTGTTGTATACACTGTTGGAAGAAAGGTTGTTTTATTGTGACTTGATGATTTAATTCTGTGTGTTTCTTACTGCTCAAGACCTGATTTATTTTCATTACTACTGAGTTGGAGTACTCATCATTACTCCCTGCACCTCTGTGTGCAGATTCAGGTGTTGATACCGGCGTTAGCCATCTTATTACTCACGGAGCCGGAGTCGGGACATCGAGGTTGTTGTCAGCGTCCGTAGCATCTGTGTCTTCCCCTTTCTTGTTTTGTATTTAGTTCTTCGTTCCGAGAGTTATGTATTGTGACAATAGTATTCTTGGTAGTATTCTTAGATGCGCATGACCTGTTGGCTCCGGGTCTTGGGGATAGGTGTAGACTGTTTAGCTTTGTTTGTTTGGCTTAAAAATTTAGAGATTTATATATGTTTTATGATATGTTGATAACGATTTTGGTGAATTTTGAAAAGAAAAAATGTCATTATGTGATTGTTGGCTAGCCTAGTTCCACGATAGGCGCCGACACGGCCGGTTTAGGATTTGGGGTCGTGACAAGTTGGTATCGAAGCACTACGTTACATAGGACTCAACGGCCATGAGCAGGTTTAGTAGATTCTTGCGGAACGGTACGGAGACGTCTGTACTTATCTTCGAGAGGCTGCAGAACCCTTAGGAAAATCTCACATTCTGGAATTGTTATCGTGCGAATCCAATTATGCAGCCAAAATCGTAACCCTTTGAATTCTTTCCATGTATTCGAGTGCGCACGAGAGCGCTCAATATCATCTGTGTATCCACGGCTTGTGATTTCCATGGGCGATGTGCGAGAGGCGATTTTAGCATGTTGATTATGGGCCGGTCTGGAGGACTTAAGGCCGGATTTTATTCTATGGATTGAGTGTTGAGATTTCGATTGTGTGCGCCGTGCATTTGGGACTTATATGTCCGTTTGTGTCCTTATTGGTGGGACTTTGTGGCTGGATGACTATGTGGTGAGTGTGATTCAATGGTGAGATGGGTTCATATTGTTTGATTGTGACAAAAAGGATTGGCTGGATATATGGCAAGAGCTATTGAGTGTTAGACTTCTGTCTTGAGACGGCATATGGCCTCGAGTTGCTAGTATATTGGAGGACCTCTCATGTAGTTTAGTTGTGGAGGGAAGTGGATCTCCCTGTTGTGTTATAAGTGTTAGTGATGTTTTTGGGCTGACCAATGCCCCAGTAGAGTCCATGTATTTGATTAAGGGTGTATTCCAGCAGTAATTACACTCCTTCGTTATTGTGTTCATTGATAGCATCCTGGCGTACTCTCGTATTCAAGGGTAGCATACTCAGCATTTGAGGATGGTATTATAAGGATTCAGGGAGGAGAAGCTCTATGCAAAGTTCTTCAAGTGTGAATTTTTGGCTCAGGTCAGTAGCATTGTTGGGAAACGTGGTGTCTAGTGAGGGTATCCATGTGGTCAAACGAGTGTGGGTAGAGCTCCCAGAAGCTCAAGATTTCTTTGACCACAACTCCAGTGTTAGTTCTGTCATCAGCTTCAGGTTCTTATACCGCGTATTGTGATGCGTCGTGGGTAGGCGTTGGTTGTGTTTAGATGCAGAAGGATAAATTGATTGCGTAATAGCTATGATGTTTGGAAGGGTATAGAGAGAGATCGGTTTGAGGCTAAGCAGACGGGGCTATCTCCCACGGGGTGTCCTGAGGTTGTTTGATCCTTAGGTGATTCTGTGGCAAGTCCTCTTTTATCATAAATTGATATATGTTGCAACTTGAGATTAGATCTCTTGTGGAAGTTGGCATGACTATTACAATGGTGAATGCGAGATTTGCATACAATATGGAATATCAGATGGTTTGTGTCATATGAGCTTATGAAGGATTTTGTTGAAGTTCGCTACAGTTTGGTGACAGTGATAGCGTATGGGAACTGTGAGTTATTGTTTGTCTTGGTCGTTGGCTTTGAGCCAAGTGGGGGAGGCTGATAATGATAAGTTGATTGCACGATTATGTGGTGTATTGGTTTCAGTTCGAGGTATATTGGTGGATCAGTTATGATCTGCAGAGGTGGAGTCTGGGAATGACTCGAGTGATGGGAATTTTCGATACAGGTTGTAAAGTACTCTATGTGTAAAGGGAGTTTATTGAATGATTGAGTTATAGTTGAAAAAGGTGTAGTGTGTGTAGTGTAGGAATTTTCTTGTTGCTTCGAATGTGTGGACTACTTCTTAGTATGCTGGTGTGCAAATGGGGTCAGGTCGTTTGATCTATTTGATCAGCTTAATTGAGATTTGTGTAGAGTGGATAACTCTCGAGAATGGTTCTGATGGATTCAAGGTTATACGTAACAATTGGGAATTTTCAAGGTGTGCATTTGGCTAAAACTGAGATTTGCGTTAGAGGGTGTCAGGACTTGTGACATTTCTACATTTTCATGGACTCTACATATCAGTATCAGGAAAGTGAAGGTAATGGCTTTAGATTCGCATGAAGTCTCTTCAGGTAAGTATTCTGAGTGTGGTACTTTTGGGGATATATGAAAGGATATTCAGCGGCTTACGAGCCTTAGACGGTACGATATTATGCTTGGGTCTCGCATGGTGAGTATAGGTTGAGAATTGCGGTATTATAGCAACGAGAAGTATCAATTCGAAGGTAAGTCAGAAGGAAACTTGGATAAATAGGACATCTTGGTAGTAGGTCGGAGCGACATGGTAAGGGATATGATTAGTTCTTTGGGTGTTTATGAGATAATGAGTTGTTACAGGTGTTTCTTAGCAATGCTCTTGGGTTTTGGTGACCTGCGTAGCTCGGTTGAGTTAAGAAGAATTTAGTCCTGACGGTTTGGTGTTGTGCAAATAGGATTCAGAGAGTTCTTGATGGTTTCTACCACGGTTAGAGATGCATATTTTTCTTCTGTCGTGAGGGGCATGTGATGTATAGTGGTTTTCTTCTAAATGGGATCAAATGGAAATTTCCTGGCTTGTTGGGTACGTAATTGCTTATGGCTTGGAAGGAATTGTGAAGTTTCCACATTTATCATAGGAGGGCATGGTGTAGGCAGCATATTGTGTAGGGTTGAGATTTGCATGTGTGAGGTTACCGTTCAGATATGGAGGGAAGGCCATAAATTCTTAGGCAGCACAAGCAGTTCCAGATGACTATGTAGATGGTATCATTAATTGGTGTGACTGGATGAAGGTATACATTCAGAAATGGCAATGTGTTTAGGGCAATGTGTTTGAGTAAGGGCGCTTCATTGGTGTTACAGCGCTCTTTTGTTGGGTCACTGCTGATATTCAAGGTTTTTTGGTGTCACGGAAGAATTTTAGGGGTATCCCTTGTGGAATGATTGAGTATTATAGGTGTTATATATTCGAGCGGTGGAAATGGGATCAGTTATGGTGATTTTTGCGCTTCATGGACTTCGAGACTGAGAGTCCTCATAAACAGGTTATTTTGTGGTTATGGACTGTGAAGATGCGAGCAAAGCTAGTCAGATTTTATCATGTACCATGATTCAGTCATTGTGAACTTTCAATGAGTTATCTATCTACTGCGGGTGACGAAAGTTGGCTTACGGTTCATTGGTAGGCAAGGTATGGGTGTGTGTTCTTCACCGGGTCAAAATTGTAGACTTCGAATTTCTGTTGTTGAGGGATGTACCATTCGATTGGCATTGAGTTTATTCGTGTTCTGGGGTGGTGTATGAGTTACCCTTTGATGTTGTGAGGAGTTGTGATTGTTAGTTGTTTGCACATATGATGTATCTATTTGGGATTCATAGCGAGATTTGAGTAAGTAATTGGGTAATGCGGGATTGAGACATATTGGTCATGTTCTTTCGGGTTTGTGTGGAATGGTGTCGCCCGATTTCCCGTGGTTATGGAAATGCACTTTGAGTACTTGATGTCAGATTGCGCATGGTTATCGATTTTGAGCAAGGTGGCTTTAAGTATTTCATGTGGACCAGAGTTTGGATGGGATCACGCATTGTAGCGGAGTTATGTGGAGGTATGATCCTTGGTGTCAGATTCGTGTGTTTTTTATTTTACGATGTGTGCCAGGATCTTAGCGTGGTGTGGTGATGGTAATTGTTTATGACAGGATAGTCCTCTCGTATGAATCTTTTCTATGATTCGAGTTCGTGGGATGTTGTTATTGAATGCACGAGTTGCACAGGTTATGGCTTTGGATTGTATTGATGCGTCATGTCATCAGAGTGGTCATGTTGGATTAGAAGAGGTCATTGGGCCTAGAATAAATACTACCATAGTTGACTACATCATATTTGGAAGGATGATATCAAAAGTTGGCTTAGAAATCTGCTATAATTCCTGTCGGAGAAAGGGGAGATCCATGATTGGCCGATCGGACGAATGGTTGCTAATTTCTACGTGTTTCCTTCATCATCGGCACCTTATGAAAGTGTTAAAGCGAGGCTTTGCTTGACAAGAGGTTATTTACCGGTATTCGTTTATTTTGAGCAGCTATTGCGATTAGGAGTTATCGCTATGAGTGTTTGAGTCATGCGGTATATTATGTGATTACATATGGGGTTACGTATATGGCTTGATTCAACGTGTTCAAACTTATTCAGTTTATAGTTGTGGAAATTTTGATCTTGTAAATTATTTTAGAAGTGAGAATTTGGTTCTACGGCTTATGGGTCAGGATGGATTTTGAAATTTTATCTATGATATGCTATTGGACTACATGGGATAGGGTGACGTGGTATCACCCCGGGTATATGCATGGTAGGTTACACGGCAATTTTTGGCGGTTTTTGGAACAAGACTAGGCACGTTCGAGGACGAACGTATATTTAAGTGGGGGAGAATGTAACGACCCGGTCGGTCGTTCCGAGAGTTTAGCCCTGTTTCCCCTATTTCTGCTTCATTTTTGTGTGGTTCAGCTTTTGTGTGTTTTGTTGGGTTGGTTGGCTTGGGTTCGGAGTGGTCGTGGTGAGAACTGAGACTTTTAGTCTCTTAAATTGGCTTAATAGTTGAAAAAGTCAACCGGGAGTTGACTTATTGGCAAACGGCCTCGGAATGTAGATTTTATGGTTCGGATAGCTTTGTTAGGTGATTTGGGGCTTAGGAGTGTGTTCGGAATGTGGTTTTGATGTCCGGTGTAGAATTAGGCTTGAATTGGTGAAAGTTAGTTTTTGGCGATTTCCGGTCGGCAGTGGAAAATAGGCTATCGGGGTAGGAATGGAATTCCGGAAGTTGGAGGAGGTTCGTAGTGTCATTTTGGACGTGTGTGCAAATTTTCAGGTCATTCGGATGTGTTTTGGTTGGTTTCGGCATCTTTGGTGGAATTTAGTAGTATTAAAGTTCATAGGCTTGAATCCGAGGTGAATTTGGTGTTTTTGCGTTGTTTTTGGTGATTTGAAGGTTCGACTAAGTTTGTGTGATGTTATGGGATGTGTGGTATGTTTTGGTTGAGATCCCGAGGGTCTCGGGTGAGTTTCGGGTGGTTTCAGACCATTTCTAGTTGCTGGTTTTTGGCTTCAGGGGTGTACAGTGCTATAGCATAGATCTGGATGCGTTAGCATAGAGAAAATTTGGAAAAATCAAGCTGTGCTATGCGATCGCATATGGCTTCCCGCGATCGCATAGAGTAAAATTTCTGCCGCACTGTCCCGACGTTGGAAGCTTATAACTCACAATCTATAAGGAATTGGAAGATTATCCAAAAATGAAAATTGTAGCCTTTGATATCTAGTTTTCAGAATGTTAACTAACTGTAATTTGGAGTTTTTTTACGAATAGTTATGACCATTATACTAGAGGTTATCCAAAAGAGTTGGAGAAGGCTATTGGAAAAATGTGTTCTATGCGATCGCATGGAAAAGGCCGCGATCGCATAGGGTTAAAGAAGGCTGGTAAATTTTGTTCATTGCGAACATGAGGCATAGGCCGCGTTCGCACAGAGTGATTTCGAAATAAGTATTTAAACCCCTCCCTCGCGAATTGCAGTCCATTTTTCACCATTGTTGAGCGGTTTTGAAGCTTTTAGAGAGGGATTGAAGAATTTGGAGGTAAGATTTTTGACTTCATAACTCAATTTTATGTTGTTTTCTAAGTGTTTAAACCTGAAATTAGTGGAATTAAACCCAAACTTGGGGAAGTTAGGGCGTGGAAAATTGGAGAATTTAATTGGGTAATTGAAGGGGCTATTGCGGTCCGATTTTGATGTTATTGGTATGTTTAGAATCTTGGGATGATAAGGATTCTAGTTTTATAACTTATATCGGATTCCGAGACATGGGCCCGAGGGTCGGGTTTGGCCAATTTCGAGAATTGTGCCTAACTTTGATAGTTTTCGATTGGGTTTCGTTTCCCTAGCATAATTTGATGTTGTAAATTTTATTTTGATAGACTCAAAACATTTGGGAGCCGATTCGATGGAAAAGAGTATAGCAGAGTAGCTTTTCGGGCTGGTTTGAGGTAAGTAATGACTTTAAACCTTGTCCTGAGGGTATGAAACCCCGGACATAGCATCTTTTCACTGTTTTGAAGTGACACACACACTGTATGATGAGTGTGTGGCATGTAACGATTGGGGAATTTGAAATTTGTTCTTCCCGAGGAAATTATTGAGTTGTGTAACCGCTTTTAACTCACATGATAAATAGTATTTTATGCTTTTGATATATTTGGGTTGTATGCCATGTTTGGGGCCTTGTGCCGACCTCTTTAGACCCCTTGGGGGTTGTTTACTATTTTTTCCTCACAGTGTTAACTTATGATTTACACTCAGTCATATTATGCTTAACTGATTTCAAAACTCAGTCTTATTTACACTATCTTGAGATATAAAATGATATTTTTTAGGTCGAGTACCCTATTTTACTGATATCCCGAGTGGCTTTTGAGATGTTTCTGACTGAGTGAGGCCGAGGGACTGATTGTGAGGATATGATATTGGATTGGGTTGCACGCCGCAATATGTTTATGATAGGCCGAGTGCCTGAGAGTGAGTTGATGCCATGATTTGGCTTGATTTTAGCG
>ML285271.1:7369-27162 GCA_005239495.1 Nicotiana undulata
ACCTCAAAGTTTTCATATGAAATTATTCAAGCTCCAAAAGATATATATATATATATATATATATCTTTTGGAGCTTGAATAATTTCATATGAAAACTTTGAGGTATATATTCCTATACTCAATGTACAACCTTACCAATTTCCATTCTGATACCACACCCCCAACTTAGGCTTTTAGCCTCATTCTCAATGTTCATGTGATGACCCAAGGGGTAATTTTATGAATTTAGACTTCGTTCTCCTACTTATTAGCCATAAAAAATTAATTTTAACTACCTCAATTTTCGTGCACAGCCCGAACGTGAAACCGGAAAGCTTTTATGTGAAAATATAAGAAATAATAATTTTTAGAATTAAAAATTTGGTTTTAGTTGACTTGAGTCAGCATTTTGAGTAAACGGGCTCGGATCTGTGTTTCGACGATCTCGGGGAGGTCCTCAGTACAATATGGGACTTATGCGTATCCCGGAATTGAATTCCGAGATCCCAAGCCTTAGAAATCAATTTTGGAAAGAAATTGTTTTGCTGAAAGTTAATGAAATAAAGAAAAGAATTAATGTTTGAAACCACTAGTATCGAGCCAGTATTTTGGTTTCGGAATCCGGTACATATTTGTTATAGTATTTGCGTACTATCGGTGAGAATCGGAGTTTATTTGACGTGATTCGGACGTCTGGTTGAGAAATAGTGAAAGTTAAGTGTTCTTGAGAAAAATGATGAGTTTTGAGGCTAAATTCATAGTTTTACATATTAGTTTCATGATTTGATCGCACGAGCAAGTCCGTATGATGCTTTTAGACTTGCGTGCATGTTTGGTTTAGAGCCTTGAGGGCTCGGGTGAGTTTCAAATAGGTTTGGGTTGTGTTGCGCTCGTTCTTTCTTATGCTTCGACGTCGTTTCTTCAAGCATAAATGATATCATATTGGACAAATGAGCTCTGATTTCTGTTTTGAATGATGTATTAGATCCGTATCGTAATTAATGACCCGTAGCAAAAAGAATCATCTAATTTGGACATCGTATGAGGGTTTTATGGGTATTTTACTACGTTTGCCAGATTGTTTAGGTTAATTACGAAATTACCCCTGACGGCGTATTAACAATCTACACTAATTGCAAATATTAAAACATACGTATCTTCTTCATTATAAGGCCAAATTGAGTGATTTAAAATCCTAACTTAACTAGAATTTCACAAGGAATCCATTGGACACAAAAAACTCGAGTTTAGGGATCGATTGGCACAAGAAATGAGGCAGAATAGCTGGCAGAAGAATAAATACAAAACGGGTAGACCTCTTCTTCTTCAAAGTTTCGAACCCCATAGCCTTAGGAACGAATTTCTTCACCAAATATCATCCCCAAGTCATAGGTAATCAATTCTAAACTTTACTCCTTCAATTATCCATTGTTTTTCATCACTTTTGAATCAAAAACTAAGAATTTTCATAGTAAAAAAATTGAGGGTTTGGGTAGAATTAGGAAATTTTATAAAAATTGAATCTTTACCTCGAATTGAGGTTGGATTTCGAAATTGATTGTATATTTGGGTTCGTGGATGAATGGGTAAATGTAATTTGGTCCGAAATTTAGACCAAGTGGGTCCGGGGTCGGGTTTTCACTGTTTTTTAGAAAACTTAGGAAAAATTATATTTTTCAATAAAGTTAGTTCCTTTGGAATTAGTTAATGATATTAAGTTAATTGTGATTAGATTCGAGCAAGTTAGAACTGAATTCAAAAGGAAAAGCAATAATTGAGTAGTGAGTGGCCTGCGAAATTGAGGTAAGTGTTTGGTCTAACTTTGGCTTGAGGGAATAGGACTCCCTACTTGTTTGCAATGTGAAATGAATGGGCGTGGTGTATAGGTGTGGTGACGAGTATCTATGCACTACCCAAATTGTTGTTATACATGATCCCCTTTCCCGTTCCCACTTATTCGAGTTTAACTGTTAAATGTTCATTATTGTTTCTATGACTAATTGGCCTTGTTGAATTGTTGTTAGTTATTGTTGTGACTATTTGACAAGAGTATTGGTTGTTTGAGCTGGTTTCCTTATGATATAAACATGGTTGAGAGGTTGGCATTGCTTTTATGAAATAAATGTATATATTTTGATATTCCTGTTGGTTTCATGGTTGAGAGGTTAATGATGAAGTCGTGAGAAAAAAATACAGTTTATTATTTATAATTGTTGAGGTTCGCGTGGTTATTGCGTTTCATGAAATTATTTTCAATTATGGTTGCAAGTGTGTTAAAAATATTGGATGTTCTCTTGAGTTTATTATAGTATATAAGTACTGAGCTGGACTGACACCGTTACGGTGTTTACTTATATTCTGGTTGGTTTTATTGTTAAATATTATTTGTTAAAGCTTACGAGCTATATGATCTTCTGTTGAAATTGTGGAAATAATAGTATTGTGAGAGGCTTGGCCTGAATCGTGAAAGTTGAAATAAATAAATAAATATATATGGTTGTGATAAGGGAGGACATGAGAAATAAATATATATGACTGTGATAAGGGTGGACAGGAGAAATAAATAAATATATGACTGCGATAAGGGTGGATGGGGAAAATATAAATATATCACAGTAATAAGGGAGGGTATTTACATTTATATTTTACTGATTTGTTTTTAAGAAAAAGAGAATCAATGTTTTGAAAAGATAAATGTCTATTTTTACTGTTTTGTTTTTAGGAAAACAAAGATTTGAAACTTTCTATTTTATATTACTCTTTTCATAGTTTGGTGCTACTTTTATTCAAAGATAAAGCTTGAAAAACTTTGAAATTTTGAGGATTTGGTTATAGTTGAGGCCTGAAAGAGGCGGTTGTGTTATTTTATTATTGTTGAAGTATTTGAATTGATGAGTTTAGATTTCCTTCCTGTTTTACAATTATTGTCTCATATATATTTTCTTGTTCGTGTAGAACTGTTTTATGGTGTTATCGTATATATATTAATATCACAGGTTTATTGTTAAAAGCCCCGCCCTAGCCTTGTCACTACTTCGCCGAGGTTAGGCTCGGCACTTACTCAATACATGGGGTCGGTTGTACTGATACTATACTCTGTGCTCTTTTGCACAGATCCAGGTACTAGTCAGCAGTAGAGAACCTCAGGACGACCACCGATTCATTTGGAGACACGAGGTACATCTGCCGGCGTTTGCAGATTCCGAGAATCTTCTCCTATTTTACATACACTGTTTTATATTATTCAAAACAGTTACACTATTTATTTCAGCCATTATTTGTAGTATTCCTTAGAATTTCGTGGATTGTTACACCAGACCCTGGGTAGTCTTATAATTATTTACATAATCAGTTCGTGGTTCTTTTTATTCAATTATTTATTATTTTATTTTTTGAAATCATTTAAATTAAGTTTACTTTAAATTTATTGATTGATGCTTAATAAAATAATCAAAGGAAATTAGCTACTCAAATTTTAACATTGGCTTGTCTAGCAAGTGTGGTGTTAGGCACCATCACGATCGCTTAGTTTGGGAATTTGGGTCGTGACAAGTTGGTATCAGAGCACTAGGTTGCTTAGGTCTCACAATTCACGAACAAACTTGGTAGAGTCTGAAGGATCGGTACGGAGACGTCTGTACTTATCTCTCAGAGGCTATGAAGTTAGGAACAATTTCACTTCTATTCTACTCCATCGTGTGAATTTATTCTACCATTGATGATTGAACTTGCCTATTATTGTCCTCTCACAAATCTTGACAACACACAAAGCATTTACAAGCAGACAAGAGATGAAGCCCCAATGACAACTACGATTAGGGGAAGAGACAGAAGCAGAGCTCCGACTAAAGCTCGAACATCAACACCTATTGTACAATCTTAAATGGATCTAGACGCTGAGGTTCTAGCTCAGTCGGTACATGTTGGACTAGCCCATACCCCAGAGGGATTTATAGTTACTTCAGTACTGCATAACAAGGGAATAGTTGAAAGCAACGGAGTTAATGTATATGAGCTGTGAAGTTTAACATTTTGGATTATCATGAATTATGACCTAGGACTTCGTGCCAAGTAGGGATGTCCATTGTCAAGGAATAGATTGCGGGGTCATGTGTTATATCGGTTTTGGCTTAGAATGTATAAAGTCGGAGATATTGCAAGAGTTAAAACTGGGAATTGCGGCATGCCAGTCTCCTTAATAACCCTATACCTCAGTACCAAAGGAGTTATTCGAACAACTTTAAATCTACAGAAGGTCAACTCAGCGTGGGTTTTGGGGTGCTCTAGAGGGAGTACAGTGGTTGACGAGCTTCTAGACTATATGGTTCGTGCCAAGAATAATCTGTGTAGAGATTTACTTTTGTGATCATTGTGTGTCAATAGAGATGAGAGTTACCCCAAAAGAATAATGAAAAATATGAATAAATGAGGTAGCTCAGCAGTGTTGAGTCAACATAGTAAAAGAAGAAATTGGCCGCCGGTGTTTGTGGCAAGCCTATGAAGAGGACGACCAGCCAATGCAACATCAATTACTTGACCCAGTTCTCATAAATGCTTTTGAAAGAGTTTCTTTCTTAGACTCTCCATAATACGTGGCGCATAAGGTTTGAAAGGTTGTGTCATGTCATATGACTGTGTCAGAATATGCCATCAAGTTTGATAAGTTAGCCCATCATACTCCTACTTCGATTCATCTAGCCATAGATCGAGTCCCCAAACTCATTAAAGGACTCAAATATGACTGTAAAATTTTGGACGACTCAGGGCAGGTTGATACTTTATTTCGGGTAGTGATAGAAATTGTCCTAAACTTGGGAGAGTCATATTTCATTAGAACACTCAGACTACGTGCCCTATTGAAGTTATAATTCAATTTACATGAACTGCTAGAGAAAAAGGGGTCAGAATGTCGAAGGTGGAGGTCAGATTCCTAGAGGTGGAGACCTAGCCAATTGATATATTTTCTATGGTATGGCTGAGGTCGTTCTATCAAATGGCGTCATTACCACAAAAATCTCTAGTTATTATAAAGTGATAATTTCTTGAACTTTAATCGGTTATGCGTATCTAATAAAATTCTTCAAATATGCTCCACTCTCGAGCGAGCTTCGTAACTCAAAAAAAAATCTACTTATGGGAATACTTGTATTGAGAAATTCTATGGAGATAACTGTGTCTATCATCACGTGTTGTAATTTTGTTTAACGAAAAATATTTAAAGGAAGAAAGGGGAAGGTTTCGAGTGGCACGATGCGCATGTTTCTTGTGATTCAGAATCGAGGACGAGATCCTCGCATTGTAATATGATTTGAGATGTTTAAATCGGGCTACGATACGCGGTGGAAGTTATGTAGGGAGAAGGTCCTTGTGATTGAAATTCTTGTGTTTAAAGTCTCCCTTGTGAATTAGAACTTTACTATAGTACTGGTAGGGAGTCATGCCTGTTAGGCTTATTAAATAATTTATGTATAAAATAATGATAATGATCATAATAATAAATGAATAAATAATAATAATAAAAGTAATACTAATAATAATTAAATAAAGAAATAAAGAAATAAACTAATTAATTAACTGTGTATAATTTGCCAAATTTTTGTCAGAATTATTGAGCTTTGACCTGCGAGGTATGTGCCGCCCATGTGGCGTTAAATGAGACACGTTAAGTCGGGTATATAATTATGAGGTCTTCATGAATCGTACCTCATCATCAGTATTGTGAAGGTTGAAAGGGGATTATTGTTAACGTGAAGCTGTTGATAATTCCTTAATTGGTTATGAACAACTATTAAGAAAATAGAGGCGGTGAGTATGGGCAGCCTTGTGTATATTCCAGTTGGTGAGAGGCTGTTAGCTTCAAACATTCAGACGCTGGCTAATCAGTTCGTGAGGTTGGATATTTCCCCCAGCAGTTTTCTAGCTCGTATAGTCGCTCAGTCTTCTCTAATCGAGCATATCCGAAATTGGCAGGATGGTGACCCACATTTGGCTGTTCTTAGGGACACAGTTCGGCACGGTGATGCCAAGCAGGTTAGTTGGAGATGATGATGTTTTTAGGATACAGGGTTGGATATGTGTGCCAAATGTTGATGGCCTTCGTGAGTTGATCCTTTAGGAGGCTCACAGTTCTAAGTATTCCATTCACCCAGGAGCAGCTAAAATGTACCAAGATTTGAGGCAGCATTATGGTGGAGAAGGATGAAAAAGGACATTGTGGCGTATGTGGCTCGTTGCTTAAATTGTCAGCAGGTAAAGTATGAGCATCAGAGACCTGGTGGTTTACTTCAGCAGATAGATATTCCTTAGTGGAAGTGGGAGCGTATCACTATGGGCTTCGTTGTTGGACTCCCACAGACTTAGAGGAAATTTGACGCAGTTTGGGTTATTGTGGATAGGCTGACTAAATCAGCACATTTCATCCCTTTGGCAAGTACTTATACTTCAGAGCGGTTGGCTGAGTTATATATTCGGATATAGTTCGCCTTCACGGTGTACCCGTGTCTATCATTTCAGATCGAGGTACGCAGTTTACTTCACACTTTTGGAGGGCAGTTGAGCGTGAGTTAGGTACCCGAGTTGAGTTGAGTACAACATTTCACCCTCAGACTGACGGACAGTCTGAGTATACCATTCAGATATTGGAGGATATGCTCTGCGCTTGTGTTATTGACTTTAGAGGTTGGTGGGATCAGTTCTTGCAGTTAGCGGAGTTTGCTTATAATAATAGTTATCAGTCGAGCATTCAGATGGCTCCCTATGAGGCATTATATGGTAGACGGTGTAGATCGCGAGTTGGATGGTTCGAGCCCAAAGAAGCTCAGTTATTGGGTACAAATTTGGTGCAGGAGGCCTTAGATAAGGTCAAGATTATTCAGGAAAGGCTTGGTCCAGCTCAGTCTAGGCAAAAGAGTTATGCCGATCGTAAGGTTCATGATGTGGCATTCATGGCTGGAGAGAGAGTATTGCTTTGCGTATTGCCCATGAAGGGTATTGTGAGGTTTGGAAAGAAGGGTAAGTTGGGCCCTAGGTATATCAGGCCGTTTGAGATTCTTGATAGAGTGAGGGAGGTAGCGTATAGACTTGCGTTCCCTTCAGGGTTATCCTCAGTTCATCATGTATTCCATGTGTCTATGCTCCGGGAATACCATGGTGACCCGTCCCACGTGTTAGACTTCAGCTCTGTCCAATTGGAGAAAGACTTGACTTGTGAGGAGGAGCCGGTAGCCATTTTAGACCGGCAGGTTCGCCAGTTGAGGTCTAAGAGTTATCCTTCAGTTCGAGTGTAGTGGAGAGGCCATCCCGTTGAGGCAGCTAATTTGGAGTCCAAGTCGGACATGCAGAGTAAATATCACACTTGTTTGCAAATTCAGGTAATCTTTTATGTCCGTTCGAGGACGAATGTTTGTTTTAGAGGTGAAGATTGTGATTACCCAAGGGGTCATTTTATGAATTTAGACTCCGTTCTAGACTTATTAGCCATAAAAAAAATTAATTTTAACTACCTTGATTTTCGTGTGCAGCCCGGGCGTGAAACCGGAAAGCTTTTATGTGAAAATATAAGAAATAATAATTTTTAGAATTAAAAGTTTGGTTTTAGTTGACTTGAGTCAACATTTTGAGTAAACGGACTCGGATCTGTGTTTCGACAATCCCGGGAGGTCCTCAGTACAATATGGGACTTGGGCGTATGCCCGGAATTGAATTCCGAGATCCCAAGCCTTAGAAATCAATTTTGGAAAGAAATTGTTTTGCTGAAATATTAATGAAATAAAGAAAAGAATTAATGTTTGGAACCACTAGTATCGGGCCCGTATTTTGGTTTCGAAATTCGGTACAGATTTGTTATAGTATTTGCATACTATCTATGAAATTCGGTGAGAATCGGAGTTTATTTGACGTGATTCGGACGTCCGGTTGAGAAATAGTGAAAATTAAGTGTTCTTGAGAAAAATGATGAGTTTTGAGGTTAAATTCATAGTTTTACATATTAGTATTTGATCGCACGAGCAAGTCTGTATGATGCTTTTAGACTTGCATGCATGTTTGGTTTAGAGCCTCGAGGGCTTGGGTGAGTTTCAAATAGGTTTGGGTTGTGTTGCGCTCGTTCTTTCTTATGCTTCGACGTCGTTTCTTCAAGCATAAATGATATCATATTTGACAAATGAACTCTGATTTTTGTTTTGAATGAAGTATTAGATCCGTAGCGTAATTACGGACCCGTAGCAAAAAGAATCATCGAATTTGGACATCGTATGAGGGTTTTATGGGCATTTTACTATGTTTGCCAGATTGTTTAGGTTAATTACGAAATTACCCCTGACGGCGTATTAAGAATCTGCACTAATTGCAAATATTAAAACCTACATATCTCCTTCATTATAACGCCAAATTGAGTGATTCAAAATCCTAACTTGACTAGAATTTTACAAGGAATCCATTGGACATAAAATATCGAGTTTAGGGATCGTGTGGCATGAGAAACGAGGCAGAATAGCTGGCAGAAAAATAAATACAAAACGGGTAGACTTCTTCTTCTTCTTCTTCAAATTTTAGAACCCCACAGCCCTAGGAATGAATTTGTTCACCAAATATCATCCCCAAGTCATAGGTAATCAATTCTAAACTTTACTCCTTCAATTACCCATTGTTTTTCATCACTTTTGAATCAAAAACTAAGAATTTTCATGGTAAAAATATTGAGGGTTTGGGTAGAATTAGGGAATTTTATAAAAATCGAATCTTTACCTCGAATTGAGGTTGGATTTCGAAATTTATTGTATATTTGGGTTCGTGGGTGAATGGGTAAACGTAATTTGGTTCGAAATTTAGACCAAGCAGGCCCGGGGTCGAATTTTTACTTTTTTTAGAAAACTTAGGAAAAATTATATTTTTTTAATAAAGTTAGTTCCTTTGGCATTAGTTAATGATATTAAGTTAATTGTGATTAGATTCGAACAAGTTAGAAGTAAATTCAAAAGGAAAAGCAATATTTGAGTAGTGAGTGGCCTGCGAAATTGAGGTAAGTGTTTGGTCTAAATTTGGCTTGAGGGAATAGGACTCCCCACTTGTTTGCTATGTGAAATGCATGGGCGTGGTGTATAGGTGCGGTGACAAGTATCTATGCACCACCCAAATTGTTGTTATACATGATCCCCTTTCCCGTTCCCCACTTATTCGATCATTGTTTTAACTGTTACATGTTCATTATTGTTTCTATGACTAATTGGCATTGTTGAATTGTTGTTAGTTATTGTTGTGACTATTTGACTAGAGTATTGGTTGTTTGAGTTGATTTCCTTATGATATAAACATGGTTGAGAGGTTGGCATTGTTTTTATGAAATAAATGCATATATTTTGATATTCCTATTGGTTTCATGGTTGAGAGGTTAATGATGAAGTCATGAGGAAAAAATGCAGTTTATTATTTATAATTGTTGAGGTTCGCGTGGTTATTGGGTTTCATGAAATTATTTCCAATTGTGGTTGCAAGTGTGTTAAAAATGTTGGTTGTTCTATTGAGTTTATTATAGTATATAAATACTGAGCTGGACTGACAGCGTTACGGTGTTTACTTATATTTTGGTTGGTTTTATTGTGAAATGTTATTGGTTAAAGCTTACGAGCTATATGATCTTCTGTTGAAATTGTGGAAATAATAGTATTGTTAGAGGCTTGGCCTGAATCGTGAAAGTTGAAATAAATAAATAAATATATATGACTGTGATAAGTGTGGACATGAGAAATAAATATATATGACTGTGATAAGGGTGGACAGAAGAAATAAATATATATGATTGTCATAAGGGTGGACAAGAGAAAAATATATATATGACTTTGATAAGGGTGGACAGGAGAAATAAATAAATATGACTGCGATAAGGGTGGACATGAGAAATAAATATATATGACTGCGATAAGGGTGGACAGAAGAAATAAATATATATATATGACTGCGATAAGGGTGGACAGGGAAAATATAAATATATGACAGCGATAAGGGAGGGTATTTACATTTATATTTTACTGATTTTTTTTAAGAAAAAGAGAATCAAAGTTTTGAAAAGCTAAATGACTATTTTTACTGTTTTGTTTTTAGGAAGACAAAGATTTAAAACTTTCTATTTTAAATTACTATTTTCATAGTTTGGTGCTACTTTTATTCAAAGATAATGCTTGAAAAACTTGGAAATTTTGAGAATTGGTTATAGCTGAGGCTTGAAAGAAGCGGTTGTGTTATTTTATTATTGTTGCAGTATTTGAATTGATGAGTTTAGATTTCCTTCCTGTTTTACAATTATTGTCTCAGATATATTTTCTTGTTCGTGTAGAACTGTTTTATGGTGTTATCGTATATATTTTAATATCACAGGTTTATTGTTAAAAGCCCCGCCTTAGCCTTGTCACTACTTCGCTGAGGTTAGGCTCGGCCCTTACTCAGTACATGGGGTCGGTTGAACTGATACTACACTCTGTGCTCTTTTGCACAGATCCAGGTACTAGTCAGCAGTAGAGAACCTCAAGACGACCACCGATTCATTTGGAGACACGAGGTACATCTGCCGGCGTTCGCAGATTCCGAGAGTCTTCTCCTATTTTACATACACTGTTTTATATTATTCAGAACAGTTACACTATTTATTTCAGCCATTATTTGTAGTATTCCTTAGAAGTTTGTGGATTGTGACACCAGGCCCTGGGTAGTCTTATAGTTGTTTACATAATCAGTTCGTGGTTCGTTTTTATTTAATTATTTATTATTTTATTTTTGAAATCATTTAAATTAAGTTTACTTTAAATTTATTGATTGATTCTTAAGAAAATAATCAAAGGAAATTAACTACTCGAATTCTAACATTGGCTTGTCTAGCAAGTGTGGTGTTAGGCGTCATCACGATCCCTTAGGTTGGGAATTTGGGTCGTGACAGTTCAAGGAGGGACAAGTTCAAAAGAGAAAATTATTTTACAAAAGGGGAAAAGTTTGTAATGAGGTGGCCAAAGAAAAGGTTAAAGGCTCAAATAGGGTAACTAGTGAAAGTATTTATGCAATGGTAAGCTTGAAAGGCTAAAGAGATTTTACAAATACCACAAAGAATTCCTAAGGTCATCCCTCTAACCAAACATAACTAACATTAGCGTTGAAAGACCAATCGGACAAGTTCTAGATGACAGAAGTAAACACAAGATTTATTTATACAAACACTAACACACATTGCACACGAACTAATCAAGACGGGTCAATTTTTTCTTCTAATAAGAGCATACAGAGCAATATTATTCAAACTAGTGGGCAAAGAGTCACTAAAAGAACCAAAATTTTATCACAAAACTTATTCTTTACAATGCAACTTACTTGTTTAATTCAAAACCAAAATTCGGAGGGGTTATCTTAATTCACATTTCACATACAAGAGACTTATTTTATTCGTACCAAATAATCCAAAAGTCTCCTCCTAGCAAAACAAGACTAATTCCCTTAAGAAAGTTATCACGTCATCTATCATAGGGAAAAGTCACCCGGTTCACTTCAAAAATGTTCCTTGGGAAAGAACCGTAGCATGAAGAAAACCCAAGTAAATACTACTAAGAAAATAAAAATAAAAGAACAAAACAACTAAAGAGGATACAAAAATAAAAGCAACTAATACTAATAACACCAAACTACTAAAGAAAATAAGTAACGAAAGAAAAATAAAAATAGACTAATAACACCAAGCTCAGCAAGAGCACATGATATAACAAAATAAGCCCGACAAGGGCACATAATATCCATAACCACAAATAATCCCGGCAAGGGCACATACACAGAGTCATAGTATGAATACAATATGTATACTCCTAAAGCCACCCCCAACTACAAACATTGCAGTCTCCTCACTGCACATTATCAAAAGCAAATAAAAGTAGCTTGAAGGTCTCTCTGAGGTCTGCATCAGACTAGCAGACTGCAGGAGAAGGGTCTAATCACTGTTGCTGAGACCTAGCACCATCATCATCCTCAGCATCGTCATCACCCTCATCGCCAGCCTCAGTCATGAAAGAGCACTCCACTATCATCATCATCCTCAACCGGTATCCGCCTACTCGGCTGCCCCCACTTGAAGATTGCTTTGATCCCTCTCCACATTTTGATCATGAATTTGCCCTTCTTTTCATTTTTCTCTTTTTCCTTGTCAAGCGCTGACTGAAGGTTTACATGCGCCTTGGCCAAGTTTGTATAGGCGGTGTCGAGCTGGGTAATAGATGCTGCCATCTTACCCTGCGCATCTAAGTAGGTCTGCATCTCAGCTCTGGAGAAATGGTCGGGCGAAGGCTGGGAGTGTGAGGGCCCACTAGGAAGCTTTGACACTAAGTCACGAATGGATGCAAACTGGGTGTTTAGCACCCCAAATGGTCCCTCAGCTGGATCAGTCTACGAGGAGGACTCTGATCCGGCGACAGTGGTGGTGACCTTCCTCTTTTTGCTTTTTACTGCACTACCCTCGCCCGTTACTCTTAACGGGTGGAAGGGTTTGTCAGCAGGCAGCCAATGATTAGTGCTACGCTCCTCAACCTCTGCCCGCCTGCACAATTTTTTAATCAAAGAAGGGAACATCAACCCTGCGTTTTTGTCGAGCAAATACTGTTGCAGCTCCCTCAAGATATAGTAGCCAACATTCACCGGGATGCCATCAAGAAGACATGCAATAATCAGGGCTTTAGTATATGACACATCCTAGACATTCCCATAGGGTGATACCCTATTGCAGAGGATATAGAGTCATATTTTAGCTTCGACTGTGAAGTCGATCGACTTCAATCCCTTTCTTTTGTTGTTCCATTTTGCTCTGACGCCTGTAGGATATAGTTTAGACACAAGCCATGCCGCGTTGTCGCAATTGTCTTTTTCTCGCACTGGCTCGAGTGGATGGTTAGGAATCCTGAGTGCATCATTAATCTCCTCCAACCCGAACTTCATTGTTTTGCCTCTAATGATGAGTTTTGGGTCGGCAAAGTTTGTACGCTTGAGGTTTGCGTAAAACTCGTGAACCCACTCCTCATTGACCTTGCATGGAGTTGGAATGAAGCATGACCACCCGGAGGATTGCAAAAGGCCATAGAAATCTGGGAGCAACTCGGCCAATCTATCCTCGGTGATCCCTTTCTCGAGCACTAATTTCTTGGTGAGGAGGTTGTCATAATACCGGCGATGATAGTCAGCAGACATGAAACGGTCATTGTCAAATTGTTCCTCAGCTTCCTCCTCAATTTCATGGTTGTACGGAGACTTTAAGTTCATGTTCGAGTCCATTTTTAGCTCAAAGTACCTTCAAAAAATTAAAACAAAGTTAGTTAGGCAGTAGAATCTTGTTAAGCAAATTACAACACCGCAATTAGGCCAAAGAACCAAGTTGAACGAGCCTGGGAAGGACTAGTTGCAAAGCTACTTGAAATTGCCAGTATGCCTAGTTTCTGCACCTGCGGAAGAATAACCGCAGGAGCGGTCCCGCTTCTACAGGATTTTCACCGCATTTGCGGTTTTGTTCAGTCTGTCAAAAATTGCACCTGCGGAACAGTCAACGCAGGTGCGATGCCACATCTACGGTACATTTATCGCATCTACAGAATTCATCTAGGGGTTCAACTGTCCAGAATTGTTCGACCCTTCTCACTTGAAACATGGTTTTTAGCACCTAATTTGAACTCAAGACTTCCAAATTAGTGTACCAAATGAACCTCTGACTTTATTAATATTAAATTTTAGGTATCTAACACACAATTTTCTTTTGGACGATTTGTCGAACACTTTGCAAGCATTTAAAACTTTCTTCTTCTTCACACAATTTGGGTACTCAGATTTCCCATAAATTTGTTTCATGGTAAGCAGCAAACACTAACCTACTCTCAACCAAATTCCTCACCCTAATATTAGCCTAAATCAGAGAGGGTCTTGGGACTAGAGGGAAAGGGCCATGAAAGGCCTGAGAATGGAAGAAAAAGAGCAGTGAAGAACAAGATAGAGAAGTAGATGAGAGCCAAGAGAGATACATGAATCTTGTGTGAGACCCGTATACTTCAGGAACTCTGGAGGATTTGCGTTTTTGAGATATGGGGGAGCTTGGGTTTTGGGTGAAAACAATTAGAACTTACTGATGAAATGAGGGTTTCACTCATTAAACTTGCCTGATTACCGCACTTGCGGATTTTTGAGCGCTTCTGCGGCAAAAAGGTCTGCACCTGCATATTCTCACGCACATGCGCTTAGTTTTCCGCTTCTACATAAGCGCACTTACGCATTTCCAGACCGCAGGTGGGAGAACACCTGGGTTCAGCAGTTCATTTCTGGGCAGACACTGCCTTGGTGCATTCCAAAATCTCAACCTCCTAAATTTAGCTCCAAAAAATCTGAAAC
This sequence comes from Nicotiana undulata, assembly GCA_005239495.1. Lineage (NCBI taxonomy): Eukaryota > Viridiplantae > Streptophyta > Magnoliopsida > Solanales > Solanaceae > Nicotiana > Nicotiana undulata. Next base: position 21,740 of record ML285271.1, read on the forward strand.
TTGGCAGATTAGTCCGAAATAATATACTAAGCTATTCTTAAAAAAAATTCAAAAACGACTAAAAATTTTGAAAAAGATGGGTTGCCTCCCACCAAGCGCCGCATTTAACGTCGTGGCACGACGCAAGTCAACTTTACCATTTTTCTCGCCACTTGGAAGATATGAACTGGGTACCTAGCTTGGAATCAAGCTTGTGACTACGAGCGATGGGGGGTGGTAAGTCGATGACCAAGCCAAGCATGAATTTCTTCATTTTGCACTTCTTGGCTTCAAGTGAGGAATGTCATTTTTCCTTGTTGTTCTTTCAAATTGTAAAATGTATGGCCTTAGTCTTTCCTCCTCGCAATCCTTCATTGACTCGTGTAGTTCAACTCCCATCTCACCACACAATTCCAATGTTGAAAAATGCTTGGAATGTGACTTCAAACCTCCAACTTGCAATTTTTCTCGGATTTTAACATCCTCGTTTTCCCCCGGACTAGAGTCAATCTCAATAATATTTTCAATCACCCCGGTTGACTCTAATCCCATATTTTCTTTGGCATCACTAACATTTATGGAGTCGGTTGGCGTATGTTCAAGCCTTGATCCCTCAAAGTAAAGCTCACTTTCTTCCTTAGAATTGAACTCTTCTTGGCTTCCTTCCACACTTTCAAATTGATAGGCATAATGATCCTCAATTAAAGCTTTCATTTGATCCTCCAAAGTGCGGATATGCTCATCATTTTGAGCCACACCTTGTTTCAAGTCCTCGAGTGCAAAGTTTTTCTTCTCCTCATTTTCAAGAACGGTCTCCAACATGAGCATCACATTCTCATTTTGAGAATTTGAGAGTTCTTCTTGGTTTTGATCAAGTGCCAAGGAAGGATTTTCAACTTCAACCTCCAAGGAAGGTTCTTGGATATCACTCACTTCCGAGGCTTTTTGGACCTTTAATGCTTCAAGCATTTCTTCCATTTGTGAGTGCAACCTTTCAAGAGCCAAGTCATTTTGGAGACTATTCTCCAAAAGCTCTTCCAAGGCATTTTGCTCTTTGTTTCCTCCTTCAAGTAGGCATTCTAACATGAGCTTGAACTCTCCACTTCGGCCATGCTCAATTTCTTCCTGTTGGCCCATGTCACTGAATGGGTTTTGAAGATTGACAAAAGGTGACAAGTTGAACCAGGTCCATCATAGCATACACATCTGAATGGAACAGCTGGCACAAGAATCATACTTGCATAGGAGACATAAGTGGTTGATGAGTATCAAAGAACTAGGAGAATGTCTTCTAATATGAAAAGGTTGCAAACTGATAAAGATGACAGCAGTTGATTTCAGCTAGGACAGAAATAGAGGAAGGAAGTTGAGTTATAATCAAACTCGTTTACCAAGGCAGAGTTGGATCAGAATTGAATCATGGACTCAACAAACGGACTCTATAAATACTCAATGTATTACTGCTGAAACAAGTGACGCACAAGTACTAAAGTGAATCAAGATCTGAAGCAAAAGTCCCAAGATATTTTGCAAGCAGAATTGTTGTGCGATACAAAGGCTACAGTTCAACTAGAAGAAACAGTTCCATTGTTTGTGTATTGAGTCTAGTTGATTGTAGTAGGAGTTTCAATATTGTATCTTATCAGCTTTCTTATAAGCAAATAGTAATAGGTACACATTGTTCAAGTTAGAGTTAGCTTGAAATTTGTAGAAATTAGCTAGAGGCTAGTTGATACAAAGAGGATTAGAGTTAGTCCTAGGATTACAAAAGAGTTTATTCTGTAAGTCCGTTTTGGCTCAGAGTTTCAGTAAAGAGTTTGAGAAAATCCTACTGAGGAGTAGGTCGTGGTTTTCTCACCTTTTGAGCCAGGTGTTTTCCACGTAAAAATCCCTGTGTCTTTACTATTACTGCTTTATTATTCCGCAAACAGTAGTAAGTAGTATACTAAGAAGAACTAGGTTCTTCTTATTAGACAACACTCAAAAATTGGGTACTGCACAATTAACTTATAATATTGTGTAGTATTGAAGTCTAAAACATCAATTGGTATCAGCGCAGGTTATCCTTGAAGAGGCTAACACCTAGGAAAAGATCAAGATGAGTGCACCACCTGGGAACTGGGAAGGTCAATCAACTGCAAGGCCACCACTCTTCAATGGCCAGTACTATTCTTGGTGGAAGAATAGAATGAAGGATCACCTTATGGAGAGGACTATGAACTCTTGGACATATTCATTGATGGACCACTTGCAACTATGAAGAAAACTGCTGAAGGAGTAGATGTGCCTAAGACTAGGGCTGACTGCACATCTGAGGATCTAAAGAAATGGGAGAAGAATGCCAAGGCCAAGAAGTGGCTATTGTGTGGACTAGGCCCAGATGAATACAGCAGAATCCAAAGTTTCACCACTGCCAAGGAAATATTGGATACTCTACAAGTGGCTCATAAAGGAACAACTCAAGTTAAGAGGTCTAGAGGTACATTGTTATACTCTCAGTATGAAAACTTCACTATGAAAGAAGGAGAAACAATTCAGGAGATGTACACAAGGTTCACAACCTTGACTAATGAACTCAAGTCTCTTGGAAGAGTCATCCTTGAAGAAGACAAGGTTGAGAAGATTTTGACAAGGGTTCTGCCTATCTCCTGGGAAAGCAAGATAACTGCCATTCAGGAATCCAAAAATATGGCAACACTTAGACTAGATGAGTTGATTGGAAACCTTACTGCTTTTGAACTCAGAAGGCAAACCATGAAAATGGATGCCCAAAAGAAGGAAAGAAGTCTAGCACTAAGGATCATAGAGGGAGCAGATCTGGAGGATGATGAGATGGCCATGATCACCAAAGAATTCAGAAACTTTCTCATGAGGAAGAAAGGCATCTCTAGAGGGGGAAACTTCAACAAGGCAAAGGCTCCTGAAAGGCCAGCTAATGAGGGATGCTACAAGTGTGGAAAAACTGATCATCTCATCAAGAACTGCCCCCAGTGGGAAGTAGAATGGAGGAAGGAGAGATATGAAAGAAAGAACAGGAAGAAGGAACTGGTCCAACCCAAGAAAACTACTACAAAGGCTATGGTTGCTGCTTGGGGGGAAAGTTCAGATGAAGAATCAGAAGATGGTGAGACAGAAGATCAAGCTCTCATGGCAATTGGAGAATCTGATGAGGAGACTTATGAAGAACCACAGGTAAGTATCTCACATCTTAAAACAAAAATAAAGTTTCTATCTAAGGAGAAACTCTCTGAGTTGCTACTTGACTTCATTGATGATTCTGAGGAGACAACTAAAGAGAAAGATCAACTATCTAAAGAGTGTGCAATGCTGAGAGCAAAATGCATGGACCTGGAAATAAGGGTCAGTGAATCTAAAAAGAAAAACACTGTCTTGATTAACCAGGTTCAACCACTCAAAACTGAGATTCTAGAACTAAAATCTGAAAAGTTTAAGTTAAGACTAGGATCCAGTAAAAAGGTAGTTGATCACTCTCATGCTAAGTTAGAAGAAGACTTAGGTAAACTGAAAGATAAAATGTATGCCAAAGATGAGCAGATAAGATCTCTTAAAGAAGAACTTGGCAAAGTCAAACATGAATTTGATAGAACACGTAAGTGGAATAAGTCTTCTGATGCTTTAATATGGCTCCAAGAGAATCATAGTAGCAACCGGAGAGGGCTTGGTTTTGGGAGTCAATTGCCTAAGTGGGATCCCAAAAGCAAGTATCTCACTCTCCCTGAAAATAAAATTTGCACCCATTGTCGGAAGACTGGCCACTATAAATATGAGTGTTCTGCAAAAGAAAAGGCTAGTCAAAAAAATAATAGGATAATTAAAAAGAAAAACTGGCGACCAAACTGGGACAGAAAAAATCTTATTCATCCATTCTCTCATGAAAAAGGACCCAAACTAGTTTGGGTTCTTAAAACTAACCCCTGGTTTGTTTTTGAAGGTACAAGTGAAGGGAAGCATCCAATTTTGGTTTTTGGATAGTGGCTGCTCTAAGCATATGACAGGGAACAAGGAACGGTTCCTTTCACTTGAAAACCTCAAAGGAGGAAATGTCTCCTTTGGAAACGGAAAGAAAGGTGAAATAATAGGGGTCGGCAAGGTAGGTAAAGATGACACACGTTCAATTGAACATGTGTATCTGATAGATGGCTTGAAATATAGCCTTATCAGTGTGTCACAACTGTGTGACAGAGGTAACCTTGTCGCTTTTACTTCCACAAAATGTTTTGTGATCAACCTGCTTACTGACAAGATTGTTTTGCAGGGAAAAAGAATGAACAATATCTATGTCATTGACTTGTCCACACTGTCTAACAATGAAATCACTTGCCTTAATGTGTTGGACAGTGATCCCCTCCTGTGGCACAAAAGAATTGGTCATGCAAGTCTGACTCAAATTAACAAGCTAGTCTCTAAGGACTTAGTGGTAGGGCTTCCTAACACTAAGTTAAAAGAAGACAAGGTTTGTGAGGCATGTGCAAGGGGGAAGCAGGTAAGGTCTTCTTTCAAAAGTAAGAAAATGGTCAGTACCACCAGGTCGTTGGAACTGGTTCATATGGATCTGTGTGGTCCCATGAGAACTCTAAGTAGAGGTGGAAAGAGATATGTTATGGTACTAGTAGATGATTTCTCAAGGTTCACTTGGACCTTGTTCTTGGCATCTAAGGATGAAGCATTTGAAATGTTCACCTCATTTGTCAAGAAGATTCAGAATCAATTAAGACATCAACTAGCATCCATTAGATCTGACCATGGTACTGAGTTTGAGAATGCAAAGTTTACTGAGTTCTGTGATGAACATGGTGTGAATCACAATTTTTCTGCTCCTAGAACCCCATAGCAAAATGGGGTTGTTGAAAGGAAAAACAGAACTCTTGAAGACATGGCAAGAACCATGCTTCTATCAAGCAAACTACCTCACAGCTTCTGGGCAGAAGCAATTAACACTGCATGTTATATTATCAATAGATGCATGACCAGACCTCTGGTAGAGAAAACTCCCTATGAATTACTTAAAGGGAGAAAGCCCAACATATCCCATCTTAGGGCTTTTGGATGCAAGTGTTATGTGCATAATAATGGCAAAGATTCTTTAGGAAAATTTGATCCCAGAAGTGATGAGGGAGTGTTCTTGGGATATTCTACACATAGCAAAGCTTATAAAATATACAATAAAAGAACTATGTGTGTAGAAGAAAGTGTACATGTTGTCTTTGATGAAACTAACATATTATCTGAGAGACAGGAACTAGAAGATGAGGAGCTTGGACTGGTGAGGAGCAATGACTGCATTGAAGCACCTATGGAAAATGGAACAGGTGATGGACCAGGTTCAACAACCCCACGCAACTCGACAGGGGGAATTCCTAATGAAAATACTGGCCCTGATCCTGTTCCACAGCAACAAGACAACATGGAACAATCCAGAAGTG
>ML285272.1:11516-14016 GCA_005239495.1 Nicotiana undulata
AGCAGTGGGGAGAATGACCATCCCATTAGATATCATTTGAGCTTCCCCTTTACTAAGATCCTGGGCGTGGTACTGACACATGAACTTGATTACTGGTTTGACCGCTTTGTTGGCAAGTCAAGTAAGGAAAGGTTTGTTCGTTTGTCCAGAAATATGTTTTCGGCCTATCTATCGATTGAACCAGGGGCTGGGCTCTTGTTGACAGACATAAGAAGTGGGATTAAGAATAGGGGAAGAACAACTCTACTCATACTTCTGCTTATGGAAAGACATAAGAAGGACCCTATAAAACATGCAAGATCTCTTAGTAAGCCCTTGTTGACATATCAGGTGCCATTGAACACAGTCCATGGAAAGCATCTATCTATAGTGATAGTGATCCATCGCCTTGACTTGAGTCTCCACCACATCTATTTCCTGCCCGCTTGTAGCGGTTGGTTAGTCTAGGCCGGTTAGAACCTCTCCGCAGTTATCGATTCTGATTGAACTGGGGAGGATCGATATTGCTGGGGGAGATTGTTCTTCCTCAGCTGGCTTGTTAACCATGGTCTCTTGAAGGTTTCTTTCTTTTACCAGCTCTCCCAGCCAACAACCTGCTAACCCTAAGCTTGAAAGCACCTTGGTCACATCTAAGTCCCTATTCTATTGTTCTATTTGGGACGGAAAGAAAAAGATCTGCCTTTTGCGGGAAGAATCGCTCAAAAGTACGGGATGGTCCCCCCATTCCTTTATGTCATCCACCACCCTATCCTATCCACTCTCCCCAATCTCTACTCGTAATTTGAAGAAGAAAGATAAGGAAATCCAATTAAATATAAGCTGCCCATGAGCATCATGGCATAGGTAAAAGGCAACAAGGAGGCAAGCCCCCATCTTGTTCTCTTTTTCTCCTTGAGTCGGATGAATCGAAGGTTCCAAACCTTCCAAAAGTGATAGGTATGTGTTGTTTCTTGGCACTCTCTAGACTGTATATCCCTTTATAAAAATCCAGAAAGAAAGTAGCTTCTTTGATATGGTTCAGTAAATAGGATTCCCAGTCACAGTAAACATTGGAAGAACATAGGAATATGGGTCCATATAGGAATGAATAAAGGGCATGATAGGCTAGTTTGATTCCAAGCCAAGCAGTAGGGCATGATCAGTCTTATCGGGCGGGGAATTGCATTCGCTAATAGAGCTTCCTACGATCGCACCCTAGGAGATTGCAAATGGCAATTTGAATGGTCTGGTTACACTTAGTAGCCCAAATCCTCCCCTTTAACATGCAAGTACGCTTTAGCTACTAATCTTCGAAACAACCCATAGGCTTACTTCGAAGTAGGAGCTTGAACTCAAGTATTAGAATGAGTCTTATTAGGTTTTCCCTGGGTGAAGGCTCCGCCCAACCCCGTGTGGGTCCCGTCTGCATTGTTTTGTTCTTGATACACAATATGTACCCACATATATGATATATAACCGGATCGTTTTTGTGCAGTGCCGGGACACATATTCTCTTCAGAACGATTCCAATTATTTTTCAAATTGTATTCTTTTTATTCAAGAAGTTTGACCCCCCCTCTAATTTTTTTGTTTTCTTTATTTGATTTGAGTTTTCTTTGGGGACTTAGATTCCAATTTAATGTATCTCACAACCGAGAAAAATCAGAGGGTCATTCTGGTTTTGGGTCTGCGACGAATAGGTTCAAGAGATGAGAGAATTAAGAAGTCTAAAGCGCGTTTATACCCATCTAGGAACAATGAAATATTATCAGAACTTTCCGTTGATACGACGTGCTATTTTTACCATTCATTCCCTTTCAGGATCAGCCGTGGTCTTCCAAACTTTACTGAGAGTATGGACGAATCCCTCACTTCATCCATATGTGTAAAAGAGACTAGCCGCACTTAAAATCCGAGTACTCTACCATTCTATTGAGAGTGAAGATGTTCTACATAATGTGAATATTCCACCCAAAAGTTTGCTTTCAGTTAAAAATGATCAATATTATAGTTGGAATAATCACATTAATAGTTGCATTGATAGTTATCTTCAGTCTCAAATCTGTATAGATACTTCCATTATAAGTGTTAGTGATAATTATGGTGACAATTACATTTATAGAGCCATTTGTGGTGGTGAAAGTCGAAATAGTAGTGAAAACCCGCTTGAAATCCCTACTTCTGTCTTGCTTAAGACTAGAACCCGGACTGCATTCACTCTTTCTCTTTATTCTCTACTTGGAAGCTGCTTCTTCACCGTTCAAGTAGTTGTGCTGTATGAATATGGCAACTCGGTTGCATCATGGAAAGTTCATTAAAAATTCTTCCAACATCTCAATATTCTCCTTTTTTCAACACCTCCAATCTCCGTACCATGTTTGTTCTGTGACTCTCCATATTTTCCAAATTTCAAACCGCTACACCCCAGCAAGAAAACGGATGCGCTAACGCCCTTATTAGACTAGGTTTGAGCGCTAGCGCGCCCCTATATCATCAGCTGTTGCTTGTTCGGTCGAGCACT
>ML285272.1:19016-34071 GCA_005239495.1 Nicotiana undulata
TGAACATACATAAACTAGGCTTATATATGAAATAACTTATATATGAGTAGTACAAGTTGTTCTCTCTTGATGTTGCTTCACAATTGTGCCTAATTAGGAATCTGATTTTCTTATTAATGAGTGTATACATGTCTCAATCTGGAAGTATTTTGTTACGTTTTTGTCATCCTCACTTATTGTTTTGCCTTCTTTTATGTCTTTTTTATATATTTTAAATTAAGCCAAACATCCAGGTTCTACCCCTGGATGTTGGGGGGTTTGAAAAGACCCCTACCATGTCTATATCGACAAAAAAGAAGGTTACGTACAATGGAGGGGGACATGGACCTTACCTCCTAAAAAGAAAGATATGAAAGGCAACGTAATGAAATTATATCCTACCTTTCATATCTATCAAAAGAATATACATCAACTTACAAAAAAATTGGCCTTATCGTACCTACTTCTAAAGCTAGGTAGTTGCCATTTATCAAGATGAAAAGGACCTTTTGCATTTCTTGGAAGCTGCTGAAATGTATAGTAGTAGTCACTGCTCCCATTTTTTACTGCATTTTTTGCTAAAGTATCGGCCACTTGATTTGCTTCTCTGAAGCAGTGTTAGCAATATTTATTTCAGCGTTGGTCATGATCCTGGTTATTTCATCAATCAGGACTTTCAAGTGCAGGTTATCAGTGTATCTGGCATTGAGCATATTGGCCACTATCTGCGAGTCAATCTCTAGATAGAAGTCATTATACCCTTGTTGAATACACCATTGAATTCCTACTTTGGAAACCATTGCTTATACACTATTTTTGGAGCTTCTTTGAACTGGTAGGGAGAAAGACATAATTAGATCCCCTTCTTCATTTCTAGCAATACCACATATTCTAGCGCTTCCCATTTCTTTCAAGTAACTTCCATCCGTATTGATTTTAATCCTTCCATTGGATGGTTTTTGCCAAGTAACTTGGTGTACTATCAGTGTCGACTTCCATCTTTCCACTTTCTCACAGAATGTTGTCCATGAATCTATCATTTTGCATCTAGGGAAGGCCATAGGATGCAACTTGGACAGTCCACTTAACTTGGTACTCCATTTTCCTCGGTTGGAACTTCCTTTGGTCTCCATATCTACATGCTGTCCAGTTTCTCCAGATTTCCCAATTGATTGCTAGTGGAACTGCACGAAGCAACTGTGTATTTGATTCTTTGGTTTCTCATCCCACCAGTTTTTGAGTACTCTTCTAACTGGCCAGCTTTCATGTTTGATCCCCAAAAGAGCTCCAAAGTAGTTCCAAAGAAATTTGGCCGTTTCCCCCTCAATGAAGACATGTTGTATGGTGTCCTCTTTGGGACTTTGACAACACCTGCATCGAGAAACAATTTGGTTACCAAATTTGGCAATTATTTCATCAAAATGAAGCTTACCTAACCATAGTCTCCATGAAAGAAAAGAGATTTTAAAAGGAATGTTGTTGAGCCATATCCTATTGAGAGCTTCATTCTTCGTCTTTCTGCTTCTAATCTTCTGCCAAGCACTCTTGTTAGTATAGTGACCAGTTGAATCTACGTCCCAAATGGCGTAGTCATCTTTATTAGGATCTCCTAGGGGGATATCTTTAATTCGAGCAGCTGTGTGGTCGCCAAGAATATTAGTCAACTTTGTCATATCCCATCTCTCCTCTGTTATGAATTCCCTGATTGTGGTGTGCTTACTAGTTCTTCTGTTAGGAAAATGATCTGCCAAGGCACCTGTTCCCGTCCAATTATCCCACCAAAAGCTATATGTTCCTTTGTTGATTTTCCATTGAATACTGCTTTCTACTTTGCTCCTTATTTGAGTCATTTGTTTCCATGTATGTGAGTTCCCTTGTATCCATTTCTTAGACACCGGGTGTGATCTGATGCAGTATTTTGCTATAAGGTAAGACGTCTATAGTGAGTCCACAGTTCTAAATCTCCATCATATTTTCATGGCGAGAATGTCGCTGATTTCTTCCATGGATATCAGACCAATTCCTCCTTCATCCTTTGGAAAGTAGAGATTCCTCCACGAGATCCAATGATATTTCTTCTTGTCACCTGCAGAACCCACAAAAAAAGTTAGCAAATGATCTTTCAATTAGTTTTAAAATGCCCTTTGAGGGGCTCATAGCAGATAGGGAACATATCGGCAGGGATTGGAGAACACTTTTAATGAGGACAGTACGTCCCCCACAAGTCAACATCCTGCCTTCCCACCCATTTAACCTCTTTGTGGTTTTGTCTACCATTGGATTGAAGTAAGAAAGTTTCTTTCTCCCCACATATAATGGGCATCCTAGGTAATTGAAGGGGATGTTTTTATTCATAAAACTAGTGGCTTCCCTCATTCTATTGATTCTATGGGCTCTAGCTTTGGAATCAGTGAGGAGAAAGCTTTTTTCTTTGTTGACGTTTTGCCCAGAGGCCTTCTCATAATTGCATATCTGTTTCATGATCAGTCTAATTGACTTATTATTACCCCTACCGAAAATTACAATATCATCCGCGTAGGCCAAGTGATTGATTTTGGGGCCTCTTTGATTCATGTGGAAAGAAGTGAAATCAGGATTGGAGGTAAGATTGTTGAGGGACCTAGTGAGGACTTCTGCTGCAATGATAAACAAAGAGGGTGATAGAGGGTCTCCCTGTTTTAAGCCTTGTGAGGAGGTAAAGAATCCCCTTCTAGTTCCATTAATCACTATTGAGTACCAAACATCCGAGATTAACCTCCATATGATATCTGTCCATTGTTCCGCAAAATTGTACTTTTTCAGAACTGAGGTTAAGAAAGCCCAAGATAACCTGTCATAAGCTTTAGCCATATCTAGCTTCATGACAATATTTCCTCCCCTGTTATATTTGCCGATGTCTTGAACAATTTCCTGGGCGAGCATAATGTTTTCTGTAATGAACCTGCCTTTGACGAAACCTCTTTGGTTGCTAGAGATAATCCTTGGGAGGAAGATATTGAGTCTTGCTGCTAACACCTTAGAGATTATCTTGGTTGTGAAATTAGTCAGACTAATGGGCCTTAGTTCTGAGAAGTTGGTTGAAGACTCGACTTTTGGTATTAGAACCAGACAGGAATGAGAGTAGAACTTAGTAAGGTTTTTGCCATTGAAAAATTCCTAAACAAAGGCAAGTATATCTTCTTTGATAATTTCCCAACAGCTTTGGAAGAAAACCCCATTGAAGCCCCTGCCGCACTATTAGGATTCAAATTAAAAACAGCCTCTTTAATTTCATTCATCGAGGGGATAGCAATCAAAGTCTCATTCTCTTCCCTAGAAATGCTATTAGGAATGCATTCTAGGATTCTCTCATCCATTACTGGATTTTCCATGTTGAACATGCCCTCAAAATGTTTAATGGCAGCCCTTGCTATATTGTCATCTCCTTTGACCCACCTATTCCTGTGATTTTTAATGCGATGGAGATGCAATCTTCTTCTTTTGTCTCTAAGCACATTGTGAAATTATTTAGTGTTGTAATCCCCTTCCTGGAACCAACTTATCTGGGATTTTTGCCTTGCTATGCTTTCCTGAATTCCGAGCCATTTAATATATTCCGCGTGTGCTTTATTCAATTCTTCCCTGGTGTCTTCAGTGTTAATATGAAAATCTAACTCTTACAGTTGTTGCACTTTAGCTTTCCAAATGTTGAACTGGTCATAGATGTCTCCCAAGCTATCCCTGGACCACTGGCCAAGTTTTCTACCTATTGTTTGCATCTTGCATTTTAGTCTCCACAAAGCATTCCCAGCAACCTGAATGTTCCAACTATTCTGGACTACCTCTAAGAAATCTGGTTGGTGCACCAACAGATTAAGAAATCTGGAACATTTTATAGCTTCTTGTTGTTCATTGTGACACTTCATAAGGAGAGGTCTATGGTCCGAGCCACTTCTTGCTAGGTGCCTTATGTAATTGCTTTGGAACTTTTGCATCCATTCATCGTTAACAAGGATTCTGTTGAGCCTTTTCCAGATTCTTTTGCTTGGCCTTCGATTATTACACCAAGTGAATCTAGGTCCAACATAGCCTAAGTCTACAAGGCCGCAATATTCCATAGTATCTGTGAAATCAATGCTTCTATGGTGGCGATGAGGTCTGCCCCCCTATTTTTCTTCAGTGTTCATAATTACGTTGAAGTCCCCTCCGACACACCATGGGCCTGTGATGTCATTATAAATGTTTTCAAGGTTAGACCATAACTCTTTTCTTTCTCTGGCAGTACACTTAGCATACACTGCTGGAACTTGAATGTAACTCCCATCATAGTCCTTAATGCGTATAGTGATCTGTTGATCCTCATTAGCGGTTATGTCTGCCTGCCTGACCATTCCAAAAGCACCAAATTTGGCCATTTGTATTTGCAAGGCATTGTTGGAAGCCCAAAATATTTTTGTACCCCTCTATCTTTCTACTATCTATGAAAGGTTCAAAGATAGCAACAAAGTCATTTTTGTTGATGTTATCAACCTTTTCAATCTATGAATAGCCTTTTTAGACCTTACCCCTCTTATATTCCAAAATATAGCACTGATCATGGGAATAACTAGAGGTTGGGGGTCTTAGTTTTATCTCCCTTCCTTTGTGGGATAGGAGTGTTCTTCTCTTTTATTCTTTTGCTTCTTTCTCTTTGTCTGCTTCTACCTCTACCGTTAAGAGACCAATTATCACTGTCGTTCCCCTCTTCATTCTGTCTTCTCCCCAAGATTTCAGTATTTCCTTTTCCTTCATCGCTTTTGAAATCTGTATGTCCCGTGTCGAGCAGCTGTTTGTCTCTGTTCTCCTCCAGGTTTGTTTGTTTGTCACTGCTAGCATTTTTGCTACAACATAGTTCCACAAATAACTGGATTGGCGGCGCATTTTTGGGTTCCGAGTCTACACTGCTTGTTTGAAAAGTTTCCAATTTGTTGTCCTTCTGCCCTGTAGAGGCAGTCCCCTCTTCCTCTTCTTTTGGTTCTCTTCTGTCATACATCTCATCCTGTGTTCTCTTCAAGTATACTTTTCCAGAGTTCACACTTTTTTCTTTTGTTTTTTCAGCATCTCCTCTACTTTTGTATCCATTGTTGCTCTCCGCAATGTCATGTGAGGTAGTTGAGAGCTTTATCTTGTTCGAGTATGCATCTCTTACTGAGTTGGTCGATTTGTACCCTTCCTGTATTCTTTCCTTAGTGTTATCTAAACCCCCCACAGGGGTATTCACTTTCACTTGATCATCTTTAATTTGCCCATCATAGTTCGACTCTGTGAGATCTTTCAGCAATTCTTCAACTGTTGTACCCGGGGGATTTGTATTTTGTTTTTCTTATTCACATTGCTCATCTTCTTGTTCTTTTTGTGTACTGCAGCAGGCTTGAAAAGAACTATGATTTTATTGTGGCATTCTTTTATTCTTTCTCTTCTTTTTGATGATCTCCTCCTTGTTGGTTGAGGCATCCTTTGTTTTTGTTCTTGAGCATAATTCTGCCCCTTTTCAGCAGCAGCCTTGGCTCTCTCTTCCTCCTTTTTTTCCTTCTGTTTTTCTTGGTGTTGGGAACTTTCCATTGATTCCTATCATTGGCTTCTTTTCTATTTTGTCCAAAGCTAACACCTTTATTAGCAAAAATAGCTTTTCCTTCCTTTGTTCTGAAGTTCCATTTGCTTGGTATTTTTCCCAGTTGTATCATTAAATTCTGTATCATTTTGGTTGCTTCCATCTTCTTACTGTTTTTCATTTTTGTCACTGTAACACCTCGTAAATTCGGCTTAGGTATGAATGAGTTAAAATAGTAGTAAGGTTATATTATGAACATATGAGGTCCTATTGGGATGATTATGGGTGAAAATAGTTGTTTCAAAATTAAGACGGAAAGTGAAGTGCATAAAATTCGACAAAATCGACTAAGTTTGCAGAAGATCCGTCTTCCAGCAGTGTTTACTGAAAATTTGTAAGGAATCTTAGAAAACCCAAAGCATGAAAGTTTTAGGTAGATTTCCAACGATATATTATGGAGCCCGAACGAACATTTGTGCAAAACGTTATGCCCATTTTACAGAACACTACGCTATATGCGCGCCCACTAGCGCGCCCGCGCTAATGGGGTTTTGTTCTGGCCATTTAGCGCGGCCAATAGCGCGGGTTGGGCCTCCTGGTGCGTGGGGGCGCTAGTGGGGGGTTATTTTAAAGCTCTACTTCGTCCCCCACACCCCCAAAACATAAAAGAATGCTCTAGGAAGGAAAACTCTAAAAAATCTAACTCCTTAAAGGTCCCTCCATCATCCAAGGTAAGTTCTAATGGTGATTTCAAGGTTATTTCAATTCCCCAACATCTTATTAATATGGGTAAACCCTCCATATCATTATCTATTCGATTGGGACATCGTTGTTGAGAGAAGGAACCCTACTCCAATTCAAGGGGATTGAACTTCAAAAAGGTAATGTCTTCACCCTCTAATTGATTCTAACATTGGCTTAATAATTATAAACTCTAGTTCATGAGATATGAAGTGGTGGGTTTGATAGAAAAGCATGAACGACTATAGATTTGGGTTGTTGATTATTGATTATTGGTTAAGGGTGTTGTTTACCATATGGGTGATAAAGAATAATGTAGATTATAACTATTTGAGACTCTAGAATTTATCTAGGAGCAAAAGAATTGGTTATTGGGTATAGAAACACCATTAATAAGGGCTATGAAGCTTTATGCCACCAAGTGTTTGATAAAAGGCCTAAGTGACCAAAACATGGCTATTGTTGCTAATATGGAATCCCTTTGACTTGTATTGATATAGATTAAAGTTGAAAGGGTTAGAAAACATTATATTACGCTCAAGAGTAGGGAATTAAGGTATGTGAGGCTAATTCTCTATGTTTGGGAATGTTAATGATTCTCCCTACACTACGTTTCTTTTACCACGTTACCAATTGCCTCAGAAACATAGTTTATCCTAGTTCCCTAAATAGTTGTAGAACTTCTATTCTCTAACTTCATAACTCGTTCATGACTTTCATTCTGAACGTTGTGAGCTCAGTTCGTATTCAATATAGACTTGGGTTTGATGTCCCTGAGTCTCAGTATAGCTTACTCAGCATGTCATAAACAGTTGAAATTTTAATTTTCATAATCAGTTCATGAATACATGTCTCAGTCTAGCTCTATTTAGTATTCAAGTATCATGTAACTCAGTATGGTTCAGTATTTCAGCATCCTATATTTCAGTATCATGTATTTCAGTATGATTCTCAGTTCCTGAATGTTGAACACCTGTATTTGGGCCTGAGGACGTAGTTTATATGCTTTATGCATACTTGGTCCTGAGGTCGTAGTTTATGCTTTATGCATGTTTGGGCCTGAGGCCGTAGTTTATGCTTTATGCATGTTTGGGCCTGAGGCCGTAGCTTGTGCACATATATATTGGGCCCGAGGCCGTAACTTATTCAGATAAACAGGCTGTTCATCATTCAGAAGAGGGAGTATACATATCCTTACTTCCTTTGTTCGGTTCATTTATTAATTATCAGTTATCAGCTATCAGTTCAGTTATCAGCTATCGGTTCAGTTATCAGCTGTCAGTTTAGTTATCAGCTGTCAGTTCAGTTATCAGTTATTAGTTATCATTTCATTTATCAGTTATCAGTTCAGTTATCAGCTATCAGTTCAGTTATCAGCTATCGGTTCAGTTATCAGCTGTCAGTTTAGTTATCAGCTGTCAGTTCAGTTATCAGTTATTAGTTATCATTTCATTTATCAGTTATCAGTTCAGTTATCAGCTATCAGTTCAGTTATCAGCTATCAATTCAGTTATCAGCTGTCAGTTCAGTTATCAGTTGTTAGTTATCATTTCATTTATCAGTTATCATTTCAGGTATCAGCTTAGTTTCAGTTTCAACATGTATAATTGTTTCTTTTAGTTGCTTTACATACCAATGCAATTCAAACGTACTGACATCCCTTTTTTTCGGGTTCTGCATCTCACGATGCAGGTAATGATTTACAGGTTGATGATTCAGAGCGCTAGAATTCTCGTACCAGCTATTTGGTGATCCCTATCTCTTTCGGGTAATTATCATTACCTTACAGTCTTCAGTATTTTTAGACAGTCAATGTTTTCAGTACTTCATTAGAGGCTTCATAGACTAGAGTAACAATTAGACAGAGTCGCATGCTTCTTATATTAAGCCATGTTGGCTATAAATATGTTTCAGAATTGTATTAGTATTTCCGCACTTTGATTTATATCATCCAAACTTTCAGTATATCAGCATGTGTTAGTTTATCTTCCGCATTCAGTATGTTATGATATCACATGTTGATTCAGCCAGCCAGTTGGTTCGCTCGGTCACATGTAGTCAGGCACCGAGTGCCGTGTTACGTCCAGGCCCAGGTTCGGGGCGTGACTTGAGTGGCCCAAAATTCTACAATGTTTGCAATATTTGGGGAATCCCTCATATTCCAACTTTTGAGTGAATCCCTTAAGAGGATTGGATTCATCCTCCTGTCCAACCCAAACAGATTGAGGGTGCGGTTTTATTAAATCCACCTCCACTCTAACCTTAGCCATCTATGGTCTGGTGCCATAATCAGTGGCTAAATCCATAGATAAGGGAACGACAACAGGGCTCAAAATTTTCTTGATATAGTACCACGTATGGCAATGAAAGGGGAGGCCCGACAAAAGAACCCAAACTGGTACAACTGGAGAGTCTTCCTCTGGTCTAAAATTTGGAGTCCATTTTTGTAACCACATGACCATTCCGTCAATTTCAATTGACCGTTTGTACCACACCGTCTTGCAATCTTCATCGTTAGTAACATCAATGAAAATCACGTAAATCATATGCCCCAATTCTAACCTCCCCTTTTAGGGAAATTTTCTCTGCAAACACAGACCTAATTCTTTCAATACTTGGGGGATTTCGCAGAAATTTTGCGATAATAGTAAATTTGCATTCCTCATCCATCACACCATAGTAACCTGCAGATTTGAAAATGATTGCCGACATTCCGTTATGGGTAGTGATCCTCGCTTTGACATTCGGATCCCCCAATCTTTTGTTTTTGGACTTTGCCGGGGCTGCTACTGCTGTCGCATAGTCGACCTTCTGAGGACCAGCTTTCTCCAAGTTGGTCCCCGTTGTTACAGGGGCGATGGGCATAGCTTGACACGCCGGTAGAGTTCCCGCCGGCATACCCATGGGACGGTGCATGGCACCACTCTCCCAGACAGGGGAAATAAGGTTACCGTTGGGGAGCTATTCGTTAATTGTACTAAGAGGATTTTTCGTAGAGAGAGAAAAGATTAGTATTTGTTTTGCCAAATTTGGGATTCATCCTTCTTTTATGTCTAACCTGTTACTTTTGGAAATATTTAACAACACAATTTTTTTTCTTTGTGATAACTCAATTTTCTGTAATCTCATAATTCTTCTTTCCTTTTGTTGGTAGCATGGTAGGGATATTTGTTAGGATTTTGTCCTGAATTTCTAATCTATTAGGATTCTCTTTCTTGAAGGAATGAAAAAAGACTCCTAAAAGGATTAAATCTCCTTAATATGTCTTATCCTTTTCTTGGAAGACAAGTTTTGCACATCTATAAATTAAGGATCTCTACTTCTCACAAGAACAACAAAATATCCACAATGTAGTCATTAAAGAGTTTTGCTTGGGGGGAGATTTTTCTTTTCATAATTTTTCTTCTTTTATATCAGTTTTATCATATGTAGGTCAATTGACCAAACCATTATAAACTATTATGCTTAGTTTAGTATATTTTTTGTCGTCATAATTTATCGTCCATCAAGCTTTGTATTGTTAGTTTTCGCATGCACCATGTTATTTCGATCCCAATAACAATTTATGTCTTTATGGTGCTTAACAATTATATTCTGTCCAAATGCAACCGAACTGATAGACTCAATAACTGACCATACAGTTTGAACCAGCTCACGCATATGACATCAAAAGAGTTATTTAGTCATCCTCACTACTGGTTTTGCCTTCTTTTATGCCTAACCTGTTGCTTGTGAAAATATTTAAGAGCACATTTCTTCCTTTGTGATAGCTAAATTTTCTGCAATTTCATTATTCTTTCTTCCTTTGCCAGACACTTCTGTTATGAATGAACAAGAGGAAGACCATGAAAAGGGACAACCTGCATCTTAGAAGTTAGCGCCCAATTTGACATTTCGAAATCTAAACTCTATGCTTCTTTGTTGGCGGGGAAGAGAACCATGTTGAGGTTGGTCCATTAACTGTTTCTATTAAATGCTACCGTTTGGAATATAAGATTGGATCAACTTTTATTTTTTAAGGGGGTTATTAATATTATGCAATGACAATACATGATTATTTCCTAATTTAGGTGCTGTAATCATGCCTACTATATTCAGGATTACTTCGGATTTGTTATCTTACTTAGAATTTGTATTAGCCTAAATTGCCACCTATTAAAAAACATCTTAATGCCAATAAATACAAGAGTACCAGCTAAAAAATAAAAAAATCCATTGCTTAGGTAGCCAATAGCCTCATCAAAATCTTATATTTTAGTGAACTTTGTTTTTTTTTTACTCCACATTGATGTACAGAACAAAGTAATATTTCATGAACTTGAATTTGATGCTAAGTTGTGAGTTTGCTTTGTCAATACTCTCTGGTATAGATTATTATCATATCTGGTTTTGGGTATTTCTGAAACTTCCTACATATTATTATTATTCTTTATGAAACACATAATCGCCTCATGTCGATAGTTTCATGAAAGTTAAATAAAATGCTGAAATTTTTGAGCTAATGTCAAAGAAGAAGTCGGACATGTGCAGCACAAGTCGGACACACGTACATGACAAGTCGAACAGGCGCAGGACAATATGTACAGGCACATGACAAGTCCGACATGCGCAAGACAGGTTAAAAATTCAAGAACGATTGTTTGCATATCAATGAGCTTGAAATACATTAAATTCAAATTTCTAAATTGGTTGCTTGAAGTACAAACATTTTTGTCGATAGTACTATATTTACCAAAATGAGATATAACACATGAATCTTGACTGTTATTTTGCAACGCACTCACTGTATTGTGTGATTATCAGGAGAGGGTATAGTTATGAGAACATGTGTCCTTCGTCATCATTGGCTGCATTGCAGAGAGAATCTAAACATTCTCGAAATGAGTAATGCTACTAGCTTCTTATGTGGAAGGTGACATTTTTGAACCAGTGTTCAGTTTCTAGCAGTAGCACTACATTTGAAATAATATTCAATTTAGTATATTAGCTTCACATTATATTCTCATAGAGTATTGAAAAAGGTCTTATACCCATTTTACTTTAACAATGATATGTGTTCGTGTAGTCACTTATTTCTTTTCTATTGCATAAGAATTTGATGCCTATGACAATAAGGAAAAAAGTTTCAATCATCAATGATGCTAGAACCTGTTATGTCAAGACATGTCTCCAGTATTATTACATCACGTTTTTTAATCTACTATCTTATATGGTAAAAAAATTCAACTATAGCTGAGAAATTATTTTGTCTTTGTTTGAAACGTATAATGAGTGTCGGTTATGTACATAAATATTATGAAGAGAGAAAAAAAATACTCCAACGTATATAACGAGCCAGTGAATACAACAAAATCAGAATACTTTCATGCTCCTTTATTTTGATCGTATTTTTCAAGTAATATTTTCTTATGATAAATTATACTAATATGATGAGCCCTTTTGTTCCTTCAGGTAAAAACTCTAGGAGATAAAATAAAGTTCTCCATATTACCATCGAAGTCGAAGGATTATTTATCTCCTAATGTTGTTGGAGGTCCACTCGACAAGATAAATTTGGTAAATAAAAAAGCTAATATGCTAATCCTCATATATACTCAATAACTTAATCATATGATTGGTAAATTAATGCTTTTGCCACTTTCAAACAGATTATAAAGGCCCACAATCTTTATAGGAAAAAAATAGAAGCAGACATTTACTTTTGGGTAATTTTTAATACAAATAATTTTCATGAACTGGTGCAAATACAGATTGTTCATCAACTGGAATAATACGGCCTAATAATAGTTCTTACATAGACAGAGACTAGCCTTGGGAAAAGCACCGAAAAATTTCTACACAAGAGGTTATATCAACCGGATATTGTGGACCCTGCATCGATTGATACATTATCCAGCTGGATAAAAGAAAAATATTGGCTGTTCAGATATACTGGTATATAAAAGCATGAGTTGGCTTATGTATTGGGTCAACTGCAGACCAAAAAGCTTTAGCTGCACCATCCAAGACTCTTAAAGATGTCCATGAGCAGGAAATGATTAGACATGAAACAGCCGACGATCTTTGTTCTATAACAGATGCTCAGCTTTACTTTGTTTTCTCTTGCAATGGTCGGGAGCTTTAGCATTTGGGTGAGAGATACTCTTTTTCTACCGAAACTTTCTAAGATTTACTTATTTTGTCATGTACAATTTTGCTATATTTAGTTAACAGAAACTATAGTTTTACTATGCATATCTACATCAACGACATCCTATGTTGTTATAGGACAATTTAAGACTTGTGTGATCCTACTAGGAGGATATTTCCTATTTGGTTCAGCTGCTTACATTTGTTAAAGATCTAACTGATGAGATCTCTTATGGTTATGGACGATTACACTTGATAAGTACTGATACTCAATTCTCATACCCTCGATGCCTGATGACTTGCGCTTCTTGAAGATTGTGACAATGATACTGAATCTATTGTTTCACAACGTTGAGGAGTTGTTGTTACCATGCTTGAGTTCGAGAAATCAGGCAATTTATTTGGGCTTCTCTTCATGCAGATACCCGGATTGTGAAACTGTACCATGTGACCAAGTTGAGACTGCATTTAAGATAATTATGTTTTTCAACCAAAGTTATATTTGTTGCTTAAGAAGCTTCGAAATTTCTCACACCTTAATAGTACTACTTCTCATTTCTCAGGAAGAATTGTGGTTACTATACAAAGTTGTACTCCCAATTGATAACTCAGTTGGTGGGAGCACTATCGTAACTACGATTTACTCATCCTGCACATGCTTGATATTGTGGGAGTTAACTAATTAATGGGTAACTTGGTTGATCAGATTAATGTCTTAAAATAAAAAATGACCAATCATCTAAGGTTGCATTTCTTATGAATGTTGTCCTCACTAACTGTTTACAACATCACTACAAGATTATGCTTATGCAGCTACGAAATACATCGTAGCTAAAGATGAAAATTTCTGTGGCTAAACACTTTAGCCACAAAAAAAGTTTTCGTAGCATTCGTAGCAAAATGTAGCGTAGCTAAAAGTTAGCTTCGGATTTTACATGGTCCGTGGCTAAGGACTAGTACTTATTGCTATAATATTTTTGGTGTTGTAGCTATAATGATAAAAGTCTTTGCCACGAAAAAATATTCTAATAGCAAATTATTTTATTCTTTTGCCACGACGAACAACATTTGTAGCTATCTTTATATTGTAGTCACGAGGTATTATCTTGTAGAAACAAATATAACTTGTTTGCCATGCAAATTCAAATTTGTGGTTATTTTTATCGTTTAATTTCGGGGCAATAATGGATTTGTTTAGCTACAAATGCAAAAGTCCATAGCTATAGGCGTAAATTTTTCCACAAACATCTTTTTTGTAGCTAAGATTTCACGTTTTCTGCCATGAGATATATAGAATTGTAGCAAAAGATTTTATTTATTTGCTACAAGCAAAAACATCATAGCTGCAAATTAAAGAATTTGCCACAAACTTTGATAGCCGCACAAATTTATATAACGTAGCTAAGAATCAATGCTTTTTATATTTAGAGAACTATAACAAAATATCTTCAATTGTATTAATAAATGCAATGACAAATATGAAGAGAATTTTAGTTTGGTTTAAGAAATGCAATACATTAGCAAAAAGACGTAACTAAAAGTTCAACAATATCATTCAAAATAAATTAAAATAGTAAAAGGTTGCTCTATTCAAACACATCAATATACTTTTACAAGAGAGAAAAAACAGTCACTCGTGTCCTAATTGATCTGGATGCTCTCTGTACTCCTCCATAAGCTGCAGTAGCAATTCAAAAAAAAAATAATATAAGAAAATGGCGGAATGAAGTATGTCCACATAAAACAACTAAAGTTTACTTGTCATATGAAGTTTTCCTTAAATAAATCACATATTTTCTAGAAGTTGATTATATACAACAACAACAACAACGTAACCCAGTATAATCTTACAAGTGGAGTCTGGGAAGAATAATGTGTACATCCCTACCATGGGGGATAGAGAGTTACTTAGAGCTGGATGAACAACAAACATCCTTCGAAATTTTTATTCTCATCATATATCCAACTTTGCTAGCTTACAATCCATTTCTTTCTTGATTCTTCAACTTAAGAACCTCAAAGGCCATCTGAAAGTCAATAAAATAATCATCTGATAATTTCAATGTACTATATATAAAAAATTATACTGTCAGCATGAATTTTGGGACAACACTGAAATTTTAGAACTTGTACATCTCTCTCACAGAACTTTACATCTATACTTCTTATTGTAAATCTTTCAGCTACTTGTCAATGCAAGATATGATTCATTCAGCATTTCTAAGGGCCTAATGAACCAGGAGAGTGGATTGTACATTATGTTGGGATTTTTTAAGTAATTAATGATATATTAATGTTTAAAATGGGTGAATGGAAAATGGAGAGGAAAATGAAATATTTGAGTAATATTTGGGTTTCCCTCCTTAATTGTCCCACATAGGAAGAGGAAAAGACTTTTGATGGGTATATAAGCAATTGCTCTTCTTCTAGCTAATAAAGAGTTGAGAAGAAAGCAAGCCTCGCGCCGTCGTCGTCGCTCGCTCGGCTCGGCTCGGCTCGGCTCGGCCTCGGCCTTGGATTCGGTCAATCGATCGAGAGATTATTTTTTGGACCACATAGGAAGAGGAAAAGACTTTTGATGGGTATATAAGCAATTGCTCTTCTTCTAGCTAATAAAGAGTTGAGAAGAAAGCAAGC
>MDKH01072121.1:0-54338 GCA_005239495.1 Nicotiana undulata
TATATATATATATATATATATATATATATATATATATATATATATATATATATATATGGAAAAAGGTTACGGCATTATATACACACCGCCACCTGATCAGCTGGTATACGTTGAAGCTTTGCCCACAGTGGCCGAGATGATATGATGGGATGCCCTCACATGCTTGATGATGTTATGAACGCATATACCTATGTCTGGTATGACATTTATACGCATATGCATGACATTATAAATATTAATGATTCACAGAGTTATTCAGACTTCCATGTTGAGTCTTTTACTCCATGTTTCTCTCATGTCTATTACTTACTGATTTTCATTCCTTGCATACTCAGTACATTATTTGTACTGACGTCCCTTTGCCTCGGGACGCTGCGTTTCATGCCCGCACGTCCTGATAGACAGGTTGAGAGTCTTCCAAGTAAGCTATCAGCTCAGCGGAAGGTGTTGGTGCGATCCATTTGCTTCGGAGTTGCCTATTTGGTCAGAATGCATTGGACATGTATTGATTGGTATGTCGAAGCATGTCCCGTCCTTATGACATTTATGTACGCTTAGAGTCTTGTAGGCATATGTCATATATATGAAAGCTTGTATGACCTTGTCGGCCTATGTTTAGTATACGAGTGATCATTTTGGCTTTATAGGCTCATATGTCATATGTATAAGTTTGTATTACATGTTAGGTCATCCTATGTGGAGTGTTCCCTCATGTTTCATTCTAGTTATCCCACAACAACATTTTCGTTTCATTTATCCTATGGTAGCATGATATGAAAGATACGTTATGTTGGTACTCGATGAGTAAGGCACCAGGTTCCCGGCATGGCTCATTAGTTTGGGTCGTGACAAAAGTGGTATCAGAACAGTTCTGTCCTAGGAAGTCTACAAGTCGTTTCTAGTAGAGTCTTGTTTATGGCTGTGTTGTGCACCACACTTATAAGTATGAGGCTACAGGGCATTTAGGATTGTCACTTTTTCTTCTTACTCTAGATCGTGTGATACAACTCACTTATAAGAATTCAAACCCCTAACTTCTATTTTATTTGTAATAAGATGATACCTACAACAAAAAGACAATTGGTAAGAGATTGCATGTGGTTGTGGAAGAGTTGATTCAGAGGAACTCGATTCTGCATGATGCTTATGATGAGTAAATGTAAGGTCTTCAGCAGATCATGTGTGTGCTAAGACGTGTAAGCTTCTCCTGGTAAGGATCCTTAAGACATGAATATCTATCCACCCTTATGGTAAAAGCAACGAGAGAATCAGAAGGTAGATACAAGTTTCAAAACCTAAAAGAAGCAAGATGAAAAAAGGTACGAGGTACCCAGCAAGTGAATATTATCATTATTTACCATTCAGGAAGAGATATAATAGTATCTTGAGTTACCTTGAACAGTAGCAGAGGTATGAACAATCGGCCACACCCATCTCGGTTATGCCCTATAGAAGCTAAAAAATATGGTTTAAGAGAAGGTCGGGATATCAGGATCCGGTTGGGGTTAGAGTAACCCAAAATGATGGATGGGTTGTTTGCATTAGTTGACACTTCCAAAGGATATTGCAAATATTCTAATAGATCTCCTTGTGAGACACCCAGATGGTGCACTCTAGAATAGTATATCCAGATATGAATACTAGAATGTTCAAAAAAAATCAAAGATATGCACTGGAAGCCTAGAAGGGATAAATACTACCTTAGCATGGCTCTCGTCCCTAGTAGAGAGAATGTTAGACAACCGGAAGAGTCGGTGGATGGAGCAAGGGGATCTAAAAGAAAAAGAATGTCTTTTTGAAGTTTTCAAAATAAAGTGATAGAAAGAAATATTAGTAGGGAAATAAGAAAAGAGATAACGAGTAAGATGTGATACATGGATGACAACGGTAGATAAAAAAAGACAGTATTACAGAGTCTATAGCCAGGTGAAGGAAAAGACGAGAGGTGACGGTCCTTGAGACAACAAAAGAGTATAGGTCATAAAGTCATATCCTCGATTCGAGAAATAAGTTTGTTACTCCAACACGACTACCAGGAGGAAAAGTTAGACCCCAAAGTAATAGAAATCAGTATGGGCTGGTGAACAAGATAAACTAAACATGAATTTTGGACTGAATGATTCGATAATAGTCGGCATCCTGAGAAATTTGGAGATTTCATTCTAGTGACAATAGAATGGACGACAAAAGAATAACCTTTAAAGGTCATTCAGGAAGACGCTTCCCTAAAGCAAGCAATGTGAGCAAAGTTAAGCTTAAGAGACTATATGTGCCAGTTACACTAAGTGTCACCCTTGTGAGTAAGGAATTCTGTTATCCTTGGCACAGAAGGATTACCGCAAGGCGAGTAAGGGTCATCGATGATGTGAGAAGACGCAAAAGATGAAGAGGTAAAACATCTATAGATAGATCGTCGTAGCGGTAAATCTTAGTACTCCCCTAAAGGGGGGACTATGGAGTGATGTGGCATTACGTCAGAATTAAGTGGTTCTAGTAATTATGGAATGATAAATGAAGAATGCGATAAAAATGAAAAGGAGATGAGATTGAACTTATTCAAAGCCTACAGATAACCTACGATTCCAAAACATTATGCAAACATGTCGTCAAGGAGAGGAAGTAAGGGTTCATGCCCGAGATGTTATTGATGAATAAGGATCCAGCACGAGACGTAAGTTTAAACAAAAGAAATAACCCAAGAAAGATTACGCGGATTATTGATATGAGAATGGGCCAGCGAGTAGTTAGTAGTTGATTTAGGAAGAGCCTAGTTATGGCAAAATAAAAGGATATAGACAAATCAATATATCGTGCAAAATAAACAGAGTGAACCCCAACATGGGGAATTCGGTCTCGCATATATGACATCGTGCCCCTTGAGAAATATTCAGAAAGGAGTTGGGGTAGTTAAAGATACCGTATGAGTATTATGAAAATAAAAGAGAGTCCCACCGGAAGACAGTCAAAACTTCAGTTCAGAAGCACATGAGTGTGGAGGTAAGTAACTAAGGATAATTATAGGTGAGTACGAACATCAAAAATTCTGTCGAGTAAACGATATAGGTGAGTACGAACATCAAATATTTTGTTGAGTAAACGATATAACAAGCTTGTAACTTTACAAGAGCCAGAAGGTCTCCCTAAGTTCTACAACGAAAGACTAGCTGGGGACATAAGGAAGAAGGCTTCAATCTAAGCACAGTGACCTAACGAAGAAATGGTCGTGTAACAACAGTCTCACAACAACATTGTAAGCACTCTAAAAGAAAATGGCACCTACCGTGGCTAATGAACGAGAAGTAAAATCAAAAGTAATATTCGAGATCATATGAGTTGCACGAAAACTCCGGCTAAGGCTGTAAAGTGGGTCGGGCTCAAGTGGGTCGGCCCCAACCAGTTCCGGGCTTCACGGGCCTTTATGTTGTAACCGACCCGGGACAGGCCCAGACCCATATGGTCCGGGGCTAAGGGGGTCGGTTCCGAGGCTAAGTGGGCCGGTCCCCGGGCCCATTTTTTTTTATCCTAGGCAATTTCTTGTAAATTATATTATATAATTGTGACTTAAATTTTGTAATTTAAACTTAAACACAAAAATATTGTTAAGAGATATTCAAAGGAATGCGTTATAATTTTTATTATTATAACATTAACAAAAAATGGCAATATCTTTCTTAGTCTTCTTCCCCCAATGGAATGAGCACAACAAGGTGCTAATACCACTATTGAAAGAAAAAAAAAGTCTAATCAAGATGTGCCAAAACACAAGTTACATATTAGTTTATATTGTATCTCTTACAAATTTCATAAATTCTTCAAGATCTGGAGGAATTTCCGTTGGTGGTGGCGGAAAAGAAGCTTGTTCATCACCGCTTCTGGCGAAGCAGCTTCCTCCGCAAGTTCAGCTAGCATTTCTTCTTAAGCTTCGTCTACCTATGGTTGTGATTCAGCAAGTCCAAAATTTCTTCATTCTGAACGGATCCAATCTCTGAAGAGTACTGATTTTTCTAAGCTCTCCCTCATAGACGCTCTATGATCACCGAGTTGAAGTCTTGCTTGACTGAAAGCGCTCTCCGATGCCACTATTGAAGCTTGAATAGTTAAAATGTCTTGAGTCATCCTTGAAAGAACCGGAAAGTGTTTTTCTTTGTCCTTCCACCATTCCAAAATATTAAAGGAGCCATCGGGATTCACTTCTTCAAGTCCCTGCGACAAATAGACTTCAAGCTCATTTAGTTGTGAACAATCACTAGCCGTGGAACCTTGAGAACCCCTGAACCCCGCCCAAGCACTAAGTGCTCTTACTCCCGCAGTTCTTTTAGATGATTGTGAACTAGAAGAAGTAGGAGTTGGAACATTTGGTGTAGCTTGATCTAAGGCAAGTTGATAAGCACTATAAATAGTTTGAGCATTTATTTTAATTGAGGCTATTGCTTCCGTAAGTGTAGACAATTCCTCATCTTCAAATGTTAAACCATTATAAACAGTTTCATACCAAAATTGAGGACCTCTTAATTTCATAGTAGGAGTCTCCGGCATGCGTGGGAACTAATATAAGCTAAGTATGCACGCAACAAGGGGGCAGAAAGACCAGGAAAAGTAGTAGCTTACGTTTAAAGAAAGCTGAGAAGGAACGGATGGAATTGTCATGATCCAAATTCCCCCAACCTTAGGGATCGTGATGGCGCCTAACATCACACTTGCTAGGCAAGCCAATGTTAGAGCTCGATTAGCTATTTACCTTTGATTATTCATTTAAACATAATAAACCATTATAATATAAACTTAAGCTACTGACTTTCAATGAATAATTGCAAACATAAAATAATAAACCGAGCCACGAACTAATTATATAAGTAACTCTAAAACTACCCCAGGGTCTAGTGTCACAATTCACGAACTAATAATACTACAAATAATGGGCTGAAAGAAATAGTGTAACTGTTCTGAATATAATAAAACAGTTTTATAAAAATAGGAGAAGACTCTCGGGATCTGCGAATGCCGGCAGATATACCTCGTGTCTCCGAATAAATGAATAGCCGCTCTAAATATCTCTATTGTTGGTCGATACCTGGATCTGCACAAAAGAGTGCAGAGTGTAGTATCAGTATAACCGACCCTATGTACTGAGTAAGTGCCGAGCCTAACCTCGATGAAGTAGTGACGAGGCTACGGCGGGGCATTAACAACATATAACCTGTGATAATAATATATACAATAACGCAATAAAACAATTGTACACGAACAAGAAAATATAATTGAGACAATAAATATAAAGCAAGAAGGAAATCCAAAATAATAATTAAGTACTGCAACAACAATGAAATAACTCAGCCGCCTTTTCCAGGCCTCAGCCATAACCAATTCTCAAATAAGTTTCTAAATTTTCAAAGTTTAACTTTAAATAAAAGTAGTGCCAAAATATGA
Source organism: Nicotiana undulata (assembly GCA_005239495.1). NCBI lineage: Eukaryota > Viridiplantae > Streptophyta > Magnoliopsida > Solanales > Solanaceae > Nicotiana > Nicotiana undulata. Next base: position 5,428 of record MDKH01072121.1, read on the forward strand.
AAAATAGTAATATAAAATGGTAGTTTTCAAATCTTGATTTTTCTTTGAAAATCATTACAAATATAATTGTCCTCCCTTATTGCTCCTTGTTGCGGCGTGTAACCCGATCCCACCAGACATATCATATCAATTTATTCACCCGTATCACAATCACTTATCCACCCTTATCACAACCCCCTTATCACATCCCCTTTGTCACAACGCCCTTATCACCGTCTTTCAAGTTAAAGCCTTTCACAATATTTATGTCTCGACAAATTGTAAACAGAACAAGTTTCACTTTAAAATAATAGTAAAAGCAGTGTATGAAATAATGACAATAAAACAATGAGTGTTCCAACCTTTATTTTGTAAACAGTAAAACATGAATATTCTCACTTATCATTGTCTTGTTGCGGCGTGCAACCCGATCTCACATATTCACAATATCACAATCAATTATCCACCTTTGTCACAGCCCCCTTATCACACCAATTTTTTTTATTCATAAAATACTTTCACTGTTCAGGCCAAGCCTTTCACAACACTTTTAGTACAACAAATTTCAAACAGAAAACAGTATAGCTCGTAAGTTTCAACTAATATCATTTCACAATAAAACCAACCAGAATATATGTAAACACCGTAACGCTGTCAACCCAGCTCAGTCTTTATGTACCATGATAAAATCAAGAGAACAACCAACACTTTTAATACATTTGCCACAACAATTGACAACAATCAATTGAAACCAAACAACCACGTAAACCTCAACAATCATAAAACAGTTAAACTGCATTACTCATCACTTCCTCAATATTATCATAAATGAAACAACAACAATATCTAACAATAAAATAACAAGTCCAAGTAGTCATAGAAACAATAATGGACAAAGAACAATTAAGACAAGAATAATTAAGTTGGGAACGGGAAAGGGATCATGCTTAACAGGAAAATTGGGTGGTGCATAGATACTCTTCACCTCACCTATACACCACGCTCATGCATTTCACATAGCAAACAAGTGGAGATTCATATTCCCTCAAGTCAAAGTTAGACCAGACACTTACCTCAATTTCGCAGGCCACTCACTACTCAATTACAGCTTTTCCTTTAGAATCTTGCTCTAACTTGCTCGAATCTAATCATAATTAACTCAATATTATTAATTAAGGCTAAAGGAACTAACTTTACTGAAAATTATAATTTTTCCTAAGTTTTCTCAAAAAAAAGAAGTGAAAATTCGACCCTGGGCCCGCGTGGTCTAAACTCGCAATTCGAACCAAATTACGTTTACTCATTCACCCACGAACCCAAATATATAATTAGTTTCGAAATCCGACCTCAATTCGAGGTAAAGATTCGATTTTTACAAAATTCCCTAATTTTACCCAAACCCTCAATTTTTACCATGAAAATTCTTAGTTTTTTTATTTAAAAGTGATGAAAACAATGAGTAATTGAAAGAGTAAAATTTAGAATTGATTACATATGACTTGGGGATGATATTTGGTGAAGTAATTCGTTCCTAGGGTTGTGAGGTTCGAAAATTTGAAGAAGAAGAAGTTCTCGTTTTATATTTTTTTTTTTTGCCAGTTGTTCTGCCTCATTTCTCATGCAAAACGATCATGAAACTCGGTTTTTATGTCTCCAATGGATTACTTGTGAAATTCTAGTCAAGTTAGGCTTTTGAATCACTCAATTTGACCTTATAATGAAGGATATATGTAGGTTTTAATATTTGCAAATACTGCAGATTTTTAATACGCAGTCAGAGGCAATTTCGTAATTAACCTGAAAAATCTGGCAACCTTAGTAAAATGACCATAACATCCTCATACAATGTCCAAATTCGATGATTCTTTTTGTTACAGGTCCGTAATTACGATATGGATATAATACTTCATTCAAAACAGAAATCGGATTTCATTTGTTCAATATGATATCATTTATGCTTGAAGAAACGGCGTCGAAGCATAAGAAAGAACGAGCGCAACACAACCCAAACATATTTGAAACTCACCCGAGCCCTCGGGGCTCTAAACCAAACATGCACACAAGTCTAAAAGCATCATACGGACTTGCTCGTGCGATCAAATCATGAAAATAACATGTAAAACTATGAATTAAACCTCAAAACTCTTTATTTGTCAAGAACACTTATAGTTCATAACTTTTCAACCGGATGTCCGAATCACGTCAAACGAACTTCGTTTTTCACCAAATTTCACAGGCAAGGCCTAAATATCATAACAAATCTATACCGGGCTTCGAAACCAAAATACGGGCCCGATACCAATGATTTCAAATATTAATTCTTTTCTTTATTTCATAAATATTTCAGCAAAATAATTTCTTTCAAAAATTGATTTCTAAGGCTTGGGATCTCGGAATTCATTTTCGGGCATACGTCCGAGTCCCATATTTTACTGCGGACCTTCCGGGATCGTCGGAACACAGATACGGGTCCGTATACTCAAAATATTGATCAAAGTCAACTATAATCAAATTTTAACTCTAGAAATTATTATTTCTCATATTTTAACATAAAAGCTTTTCGGTTTCACGCCCGGACTGCGCACGTAAATCGGAGTATATAAAATTAGTCTTTTATGGCTAATAAGCCTAGAATTGGGTCTAAATTCTTAAAATGACCCTTTGGATCATCACAGGAATTAGTCAATTAATGATCCAGAGTTAGTTACGTTATGAACGCACTTAAGAGTTTGGAGTATTATCCATGCAGCATTTATGCTGACAATCATACATCCGTAGAAGATTCCTCTATAAGTTAAAAGGAACAATTGAGCCTAGATCATAGACAAATGATTGAATTGTTAGAAGATTGTATCATAGATATTCCATAACATCCATGAAGGGATAAAGTAATAACTAATACCATGAGCCGCAAATTGAAAGAGAGCTTAATCCTACATAAAGGTTGATCAGAGGGAAGAGGAAACTAAAGAGTTACATTAACTAAGTAATCAGAAGACTTATTGGACCCAGAAAACTATAGACATCATGGTTGAGAACATTGCAGAATCACGCTTAATATCAGAGGTACAAGAGAGATAGTACAGTAGTCATATTCTATAACGGCTCTATGATAAAGCCAGTTAGAAGAGTACCAGCCTTATAAGAAGTCAGTTTAAAGCTCCCACCGGATTGTGTATGCACCAAAGGTGCCAGTGTTATAATAGAGCTTCAAGTTGTGGATGTTAATTATATCTATGTGGAAGGGAGGTCATGAAAGAGATAGAAGATATGATACTCAAATGCAGAAGGTTGTGAATAGTCCATACTTATCCAGGAATGATAGCGGCGTCGTCAGTGGCATATCTTCCAGCCTATGATTTTTAGGTACCGAGAGGTCTAGTTAAGAGAGTAAAGAAGAGTTATAGACGATATGATATCTCGCTTGATGTTCCATAATAACATAAGGAAATATATGGCACAAGAAAGTTGAAGGAGGTTGCAAGTAGTAGAATGGGGGAGTAATTATGGTAAATAAAGGATGATGTTTGGGCCTTCGATTGAGTACTGATTTGAAGAAAAAAAAGGGGATTTCACGAATTGTACAGGATTAAAATACCCACGTAAGGTGAATCACATTGGGATGCAATGAAATAGGGTTATGGAAGTACAACATTGCCCTAGGTGGATCAGTCTAATCGTTTCAGATATTCCCCGATGAGACGTGAGCCCTAGCGGCAGTGTTACATAAGAGGTCAAGTTATCAAGTGGTAGATTATGCATGAACATTAAGGTGAACCAACAATAGATGGATAAAAGTTCAACAGTATGAGATGAGATTAGGCCATCATTCTTAAGATGAACAGTAATGAAGAAGCGTTAAAGGACTTAGATTTATACATATAGGATAAGCAACGAGAATAACCTGGAGTTTGGTAGCAGACCTCAGTAACGATAAATCAAAGTAAGATTTATGGTATAGTATGACCTACTTAGATGTATTAAAGCCATAGACGCCATGAGGTACAACTTGTCATAGTTATGCATATGTGTAACGCCCGTAAATTTTCACGAGTCATTTGATTACCATGATATTCCTTACGCTTGATTTAATCATTTGCAGTTATAGGGGATAGTGATGTAAATAATATTACGCATATCCGATAGAATGTTTAAGTAGTTAGAATGGATCCTGGAGAAATAATCTTATTTCTCTTATTCTTCTTTTGTGTATATTTCTTAGCGAAATGTCTTATTATTATTTTTGAAAAATTTAGGTTTAAATGTGGATACATAAATATATACTTATATTTGGAAATAGTATTTAAGGGATGGAGGGATGTCATTTGAATAGATAAGTAGTTATTGGGCTAAATAATTATAATTTTTTAAAATTATGGTTGATTTTATTTATTAAAAAAAAGGGGTAAGTGGGCCAAGCCCAACTTCTGTTACTATTATGTGCCCTAAGGAAATTAAATGGGTGAACTTTTAGTATTTAGAATCCTAAATAGAAAAGGTTACAAAGTGCTATAGATTTTGGAAGCGTCGGTAATAAGGACTTTAAAGAAAGCCGTTATTTATATGCTATGTGAATCATTGCTTGAGAGAATTAAGGAAAAAAAAGATATAAAGTATATCACTTTGTTTGCTAAGAGAAGAACGAAATACAATGAAGAAGCTCCATCGCTACAATTTCTGCATAGAGCGAGTATAAGATTGAGGTCATTGGAAGTCGTTCGATTGGTGTTTTGGACATCGTAATATTGAGAGATTTATCGTTAGCGAGGTAAGTGACACTTTAAGCTTTGATGCTTGCTTTTCCAAAATTCGTTTTGAAAAATATTTTGTATGTCTGGTCCATGTGTTGGGACAAGCGTGTGCTTGACAGAATCGGTGATCATTGACCAGCTGTAAATATATATTATTTTGTAAAAAGCTAAAATTATTTAATAAGTGATTTGTGGTGTAGTGTGATGTGACGTAGCCTTGTGCTATGGCGCTGGAGCATTAGAAATTATTTCTTCGTTGTTGTTATATATTTGGGACATTGTGTATGCCGTCGTGATAGATTTGGGGCAGTGTGTATGCCGATGTAATATGCGTTGGGGCATTGTATATGCCGTCGTGATAGATTTGGGGCACTGTATATGCTGTCGTGATAGATTTGGGGCACTGTATATGCTGTTGTAGACTCGTCGGGGTGTTTGGTTAATTTCCTGCACTACCGTTAATGACAAGTCCTTAGTGTAGATTGTGCTGAGATATATATGGTGTTGTTATTGAATAATTGCTTGGGCCTTATAGAGTAATTATATGGTGAAAGAATTTATGTGCATATTATTTTGTGCTTGTTGTGTGTTTGTATTTTCTAACACTTGTTCCAAAGGTATTTAGAGTGGCGAGTCGAGGATCTTACCGGGTTATACTTACATATAACTCACTCCTTACATGCATGTCTATGCAGATACTATTGGTGACGACGGAGCTAGTAGCCGACAAGTTCGCTAGAGTTTATTCAGTTATTGAGGTGAGCCACCGCATTGTTCGTGGAGGCAACCAAAAGAGTCTTTATCGTTTATTAATACGAGGTCCTTTGTAATTCTCTTAGATGCTCCATGTCTTGTGTGGGAATTGGGCTAGAGTTTTATCTAATATTTTGAGATATTATTGTTCGTAATTAATTATCAGATTATTTAGATACTTATTTAATTAATCAAATACTGCAAATTAATGGCTAAGGTATGAAAGTATGGTCCGCCTGGCGGGTGGTGTTAGCTGGGTGTTAGTCACTTCTAGGGGGTAGTTTGGGACGTGACAATATGTTCACAAAGTAAGTCTTAGAGATTGGATAAAAGCTGGAGGAAAGAGGAGTGAAGAGTCGCACATGCGCACATACAAAGTCAACGTCGTACAAGTTGCATGATAAAAGGTAGCAACAATTACAAGATTGGAAAGATTCCGACCACAAGTCATGGTGTGAGAAAGAGGTCTAAAGGTGGGAATGCCTTGGACTTTGGATTTGTTCACAGAACGGTTGCCAAGATGGCAAGGAGAGTACTAAAGTATTCGCAAGAGCTATGGGTTATGAGAATGATAAGTGCATCAGTCAACATTCGAGGACGGATGTTCAAAAGGGGGGAATGATGTTACACCCCATAGTTTTGTATGTGAAAGTACGTCATAAGTAAATTGATGAAAGCTCAGAAATGAGATGTTACATTCCGCATTTTCATACGTTAAAGTTTCATCGCAAGTTAATCGACATAAGCTCGGAAATGAGATTATTTTGAGGTTATAAGTATTATGCTATTTCAAACAAGTGATGAGTAAATTCGTGAAGCTGAGGGGGTAAGCAAATAGAAGAAAATAAATTTCGTCGAAGTTTGACATTTTGAGATAATTCTTAATTATGTGGGTAATTGGTTAATTATTAGTTAATGGGAAATTACCTAGTTAATTAAGAGTTGGTGGGTGATTAATTAAGACTTTTGGATAAAGCCTTAATGTGGCTGTCCAATTTGTGACTCTTAATTCACATTTCAAGGTGACAAAAATTGGTAAGATTTGTGACCAAACCATCATCAAGGTGGGGTCCACAACATGTAACTTTAAGAGATCTTCTTACCGTATTAAAAGTGTGATGCATCTCTTACCTTATTAAAAGTATGATGTTAAGACTTGATCTCTTACCTTGTTAAAAGAGTGATGCTAAGACTTGCTAAGGAACAGATGGAGCTCAACAATTTCGTATGAAACTGCAGCAGCGTGAAATCGCGATTTTAAGAGAGCACAGTACAATCTTTCTCAAGAATATCACACGGATTTTTTCCTAATTCGTTCCGACGTTACGTGTTTTGTTGCAATTAACGAGTGTTACAGGGTTTGTCAAGAGAATCAGTTCACATGTTAAGGCTATCCCTTCTTTCTATTTGGCATGACCCATATGATACAAACGAAACGAGCAAATGCACATTCCATAAATGACTCTATTCATAGAAATACTAGAGGTTCCTATGTTATTGATTTCCCATATGTTTTATTATTCTATCGTCTGTTCATGGGTCTCAGAAAATACGTAAGTTGATAGAGTTTACTTCATGATATTAATCAAAGGCATAATGGTCTTATGACACCCCGAAAGATTTTATTGACGTACTTCTCATGCATTACATTCGTTTATACTTGTACATTAACCCATGACCATATGGCGTTATATACGCGTGTATATATATATATATATATATATATATATATAGGAAAAGGTTACGGCGTTATATACGCATCACCACCTGATCAGCTAATATACGTTGATGATTTGCCCACAGTGGCCGAGATGATATGATGGGATTACCTCACAGGCTTGATGATGTTCTGAACGTATATACCTATGCCTGGTATGACATTTATATGCATATGCGTGACATTATAAATATTAATGATTCACAGAGTTATTTAGACTTACATGTTGAGTCTTTTACTCCATGTTTCTCTCATGTCTATTACTTACTGATTTTCATTCTTTGCATACTCGGTACATTATTTGTACTGACGTCCCTTTGCCTGAGGACACTGTGTTTAATGTTCGTAAGTCCCGATAGACAAGTTGAGAGTCTTCCAAGTAAGCTATCAGCTCGGCGGAAGGTGTTGGTGCGCTCCATTTGCTCCGGAGTGCCTATTTGGTGAGTATGCATTGGACATGTATTGATTGGTATGTCAGGGCCCTGTCCCGGCCTTATGACGTTTATGTACTCTTAGAGGCTTGTAGGCATATGTCATGTATATGAAAGATTGTATGGCCTTGTCGGCCTATGTTTAGTGTACGAGTGATCATTTTGGCCTTATAGACCCGTATGTCATATGTATAAGTTTGTATTACATGTTGGGTCATCCTATGTCTAGTGTTCCCTCATGTTTCATTCTAGTTATCCCATAATAGCCTTTCCGTGTCATTTACCCTATGGTAGCATGATACGAAAGATATGTTACGTTGGTACTTAGTTGAGTAAGGCACCGGGTGCCCGTCGCAGACCATCGGTTTGGGTCGTGACATAAACATTTGTAGTTTGCTTTAGGTGCGTTTAAATAAATCATCGCGACTATGGGTACGACTCCCGTGACGTAGGCGTAAACCACAATTCAAGTGCGCGTTTCACGCGACTTGATCATAACTTCAAATAATAATAATAATAATAAACAAGTTATAAATTACGGGTGCGTTTCAGGTGGCGCGGTTTGCAATATGTACAACAACGAGTATGCGACATCGCGACTTGTTCAAATAAATTCCATAAATACTAAAAATGGCTAAAAATAATATAAAGCGGTATAAAAGCAGCAATGCATAAAAGGTTTTAGACATGTAATAAATCAGATAATTAAGCCGAACATAATTGTTAAGCGACCGTGCTAAAACCACGAACTCGGGAGTGTCTTACATCTTCTCCTTGGTTAAGAGAATTCCTTACCCCGTCTTCTGTGTTCGCAGACCATTAAATAGAGTCAATTTCCTCAATTTGGGGTTTTAAAATAAACCGGTGACTTGGGACACCATAATAATTATACCAAGTGGCGACTCTAATTAAATAAATAATCACATTTCGAATAATGTCACTTTAATTGGAAAAACTCCCTATTCTTCGAAAAAAGGAGGTGTGACAGGGGTCGTTATGCGGTTGCACGAGGCCTTCAGTGTCTTCATCATTTAAATAGATGGTCCCATCTGGCATGTAATCTCGGGTTCGCTTTTCCCGTGTAATAGACACCTTAGTGTGCTTCAGCATTGGCCCTTAGGGATGATCATGTTGATGAAGTGCTGAGGTTCCTCTTGATCGGTCTGCCTGTTGGGGTCCTTATTCCTGAAGTGACTTTTGGCTCGAACACTCAGAAACTTCCAAAGGTGCTCGTTATTGAATAAATGGGCCACTTCATCTCTTAGTTTTCGGCAGTCTTCGATCTTGTGGTCGTGAGTGCCATGATATTTACACATCAGGTTGGGGTCTCTTTGGGCAGGATTAGACTGCAATGGCTGAGGCCACTTGGTATCTTTGATGCGTCCCATTGCTGACACGACGTCGGCACCATCGACGTTGAAGTTGTATTCCGATAACCTCGGTGCCTCCCTGACGCTGATTGGCATGTCGAAATCATTTTTGCTTGTGAGTGTCTGGCTATTATGACCTCGATCACTTCTTTTTGCATTCCTCGTAGGGTTGCGCCCAGATCTTATGTCCCTTCGATCTCCGTTATACGGTTGATACCGATCTCTGCTTGGTCATGGTTCTTGATCGACGACTCTTTTAGACTTGTCATTAGTTCTGATGGGATACACGGACCCAAAGGGCCCTGAGCTGATCGTTCGCGACTTTGATTTTTTATTGGTACATGTTATGGACGTCATCCCGAGTTACTTCCGGGTACTCTATCAAATTCTGTTTCAGCTGTTGTGAATCCAATGAGCTTTGAGGGGTTGAATCCTTGAGTGAATGCTTGAACGGACCAATCGTCTGTAACCGGGGGCAGGTCCATCCTTTCCATCTGAAACCTCGATACGAATTCCCTGAGCATTTCGTTATCTCTTTTTTCACTTTGAAGAGGTTCGATTTTCTGTTCTCAACTTTGATGGCCCCGGCATGAGATTTTATGAAGGCATCTGCAAGCATAGCAAACGGGCAGGTTGTGATACCATATAATTGCTCCTTTAGATAGGGTTTCTCCGAGCTTTGTCAACAAAACCGGCTCCATTTCGTCATCTTCTAAGTCATTCCCCTTGATGTCACACGTGTAGGAGGTCACATGCTCATTTGGATCCATGGTCTCATTATACTTTGGAATCTCGGGAATAAGAAACTTCTTTGAGATCGGTTTCGGAGCTGCGCTCGGAGGGAAAGGTTTTTTAACAAATTTCTTGGAATCCAAGCCTTTCAATATCGAGGGCGCTCCTGGAATTTGAGCAACCCTGGAGTTATGGGTCTCCACTTTTTTGTCGTTGTCTTCGATTTTCTTTTCTCGTGATTCCACCCGCTTTGTCAATTCCTCAAGCATCTTTATTATCTCGGGGTTGGTCCCGGGTTCAACTTCACCTGGCCTTTCCGTGGCTGGTTTATTTATGCGGGTGTTTTTCCGGCATGGTTCGGGATCAACTCTGTTAGGTGGATTTCTTCGTAACAAAAGATTTTTACCTTTGTTAAAATTGTACTTAGGGTAAAACTCCCTTACTATATAAAAGGGAGCTTATTATTCATAAAAATATGGTAACACACATATCAAGACAATTTATTTCAATTTTCTTTGTTGTTGAAAGTTCGTATTCTTGTTCTTAAATTCTTCATAAGTCCGAGCTTGGAATCGAGGGCAGGTTCTTCGTCGAGCCATCAACCAAGCTTGGATCACTCTTATCATTGGTTTGGTCATTTATTACGTCTTTCATTTATTTAATCTAACATCATTAATCACTTGTATTGAATTAATCCACATATAAACCATATATAAATTCAATGGTTATCCGGTTTCAAGGGTAAACGGTATTTTTTTTTCTCCTTAGTATCACACCAAAATTAATAAAACTTGTAAACGCTAAGTCTCTAACGAATGACTAAAGGTAAGGAGATAAATAATACATGAGACAACAAGATACATATTCGCCATATAGACCAAATAATGCAAGTTGAGAACAATTGACACTACACACTTGCCAAATTTGTATCGATATGCTTTCTTTTTGACGTGGTGCTCTAAGCATGATCTGGGTATATAATTCAACATCTTTGAATGGCCAAAAGTTCAATATGTTTAACATTCAGGTAACTGCTACTGACTGAAGACTAAATGTTTCTGTCCTCATGCTGAAAGAAAGCTGCCATAATTTATGAATATCATGTCTACCTTGGTATTCTTGCCTAGGAAGAAAACATTTATTAGTTCTTTGAATCGAACTTGCAAGTCGTGCATTCAGTTATATGCATGCCCTTTGATAGTTTTTTGGAACTATGCACAAGGGATAAGAATCATCCGGTTTAATTCGATGTCTATAAGCGGTGGTTACTTGCAGAAGAAAATAGGTGCGTACAAAGTTGACAACTCATGTTTATATATATGATGTCAATTCTAGAGTTTGATTTGATTGGTTTGTTATTCTTGGAGGTTTCAGCACCATATTCTTCAAGAGCCCCTACCGTGGTCGCGGTCCATCTTCCGCGGACTGCGGTGGCAAACTTCATAGAACTTGTTACAAGGCCAAGTCCCACCGCGGCCGCGGTCCATTTACCGCAGTCCGGTCCAAAGGTTCAGAGACCCTGTTTTAAGTCAAAGAGGCACTGCGGCCTCGGTCCATTTACCGCGGTCAAGCATTTTCAGAGATCCAGAAGCGAAGGCCAATGTTGTCCACCGCGGACCGCGGTCGATTTTACGCGGTCCGCGGTAACCCTGTAGGGGCATTTTTGTCCAGAATTTCGGCTGAGTATAAATAGCTCATTTTGTAATTTTATTTAAAGAATCTTTGGCATCAGTGACGAAAGGAGCTCGTGATTAGGCTTATTTTTCATCTTTTAGATATTTCCTTGTGATTTTAACATTGAACCTTTGTGTTTATTGTTAGTAATCATTAATATGGGTTCTATTTCTTCTCTTTATTGAATTTATCTTTGATTATGAGTAGCTAGAACCATTATCTAGGGTTGTGGCTCAATCCTAGTATGGGTATTTGATGGGTTTCTAAAATTAGGGTTTGGATGTTTATGGGTGTTAGCTATTTGGGTTAATTTAGGGTTCTTATTGCTATAATTAGTGATTGCAAACACTAATTGACTTGGGTCCTTCTTGAGAAAGAGGACTTGAAGAGATTTGTAGTACCAATAAATTGGGTTGAATCCAGAAATGATAAAACCCTACTTAAGACCTAATTAACGGGTTAAACCTCGAGAAAGTAATACCCTACTTGAGCCTTAATTGTTTGCTTAATTGACACCCAATTGGCCTCGAGAGAGGTAATTAGGGCAAAGCCACTCAAATTACCGAGAGGTATCGAGTGGGAAATTTCGTGCATTGGTTATAGTTGTATCCCTAATCAACATCCTTACCTTAGGAAATTGAAATCCGTTAAGTATCCACCTAGGTAAAAGTCACGACTCTAGTGCCTTTACCCATATAAGAAAACAACACCAAAAACAAATTAGTTGCTAAATTTTACAATCAACAATAGCATAATTGATAGTGTAGTTTGAAACAACCAAATTATGAGAAGTGCAATTAGAAACAAAAGACACTTCTAGTTCACATAGACACTCACTCCCATTATTAACTCCATGAGTATTCGATCCCGACCTATCGGGTAAAAGCTGCACCGACCCTTGCCTTCCTACTTGAATAGTAGTGAGGGTGAGAGCCGATCAACTAAGTACGAGAACACAACAACATTTCCAGGATACCTTGGTGCTGCTGGGCCTCAACTATCGAGCCCGGAACCCATATGTGAATATTTAATAATTAAATCATGTATAATTATGAAAATTAAATATATAATTTACAAACAAACATATAAAATAATAAAACTAACATGTAAAATAATAAACTAACATATTAAAGTAAAATAAACCGCAGCGTTACCCGACTTTTCGTTGGGAATCCCATTTATCGTGCTGGCGGCCGATACATTCCATACGTCGGGAGGTACGAGCACTAGTATGTTATTTGGCATACTTACTTATAACTTTAATCTAGCGTTCTGTAATTTATATTTGACATGGTGTGCAGGCTATTGGCCTACATCGGTTCCACCAGTTGGGACTGCAGATGCAGCGGTATATCGGAGAGGGAGCAGCCGCTTTACACGAGTATGGCCGGCAGGTTACCGATCTGGCTTCCCGCGAGTGCGAGATGATGATCACTTAGGATACGCGACTAATTATGTGGCGCCAGAGCAATACCGTCGTGGGGAACCAGTGGAACCGGAGCGTGGTCGATGTGGAAGGCGTGCCCCACGAGGTTGTGGTGGTCGGCGAGAAGGTGGTCCCCAGCAAGGGGGCGTTGAGGCACCTGTTGAGGATGTTGGACTTAATCAGCCGGGTGACCTCCATGAGCCAGACTACCCTCACAGCAACATGTTGTCATTCAACCTTCAGCTTCAGCTCACTCCAGGGACTTCGCAGGTGACCCCGTTAACTCCATTATTGATCACGAACACGGGCATTACGCGAGAGGATTGGGATAAGCATTTTCCTAATCTTCTAGGCCCATCGACCGTTGCTGATGATCAGCCGACACGAGATGTGGATAGTGGGTGTTGGCTGAGTTATGGCTCATCATCGAGGGATGCTGGGGATCTTTCACATGCCTAGGTATGTTTGTATTACTATTAAATTTAAATTTATTTTTATCGCATTGATTATCCATAAATATCTTTATGTTTTTTTATTAAGGCTTCATCCTCGCCCGTCGCGGAGGCCACTTTATGCGATACTGACCTGGCTGTGACAGATGATTATATTTAGGAGCCTAACGAGACCATGATAAGGCAATTTAAATTTTTGTGACTTAACATGTACATTACAAATATATATTTTTATATAATGAAATATCTTATTATTTTGTACGTTACTGCTGGACAGACGACCTCTTCTATTGAGACTTCTAGCCCTACTGACGATCATCTACAGCGCATCCTCCGATAAAGAGGCGACATGATGAGGATGATCCTGATAGCGTATCCGGACGGGATGAGATCCTCCTCAGGCCAACAACTGCATTAAAGCATACAGGATGTGGGACACATTATTATTTTTGTATTTTATGTACATATGACATTCAGTAAATAATAGCAACAATTTTTATTGTTTACATTATATGCTCATTATGTTTTTATTTCTTTGGTTCTTACAATACCAACACAAACACATCAACTTAACATAATATAAATTTAGTACAACTAATGAAAATACATGACATGGAAAACGTAAAGATAATATACTACACTCAACACATACATGTGTTTGTTTAGTCACCACCGCCTATTATTCTCTGCTCCAACTACTTAAATTTCTCTTCCATTTTATTTATTTCTTATTCCGCGTCTTTTATTTTCTCCTGCAATGCCGCAATTTCTCGTTGCATTTCAGAGATCTGGCGTTGGTATTCACCGTTCATATTCCAAACATACTGCAAACATGATTTGTAGTATCCCTGGTTAATGAGTTCATCATATCATTCCTCAAACATACAATAATTTTTGTCATTGCGTCCAAACCTGTATAGACATATCCAGTATTTGCGCCCAACATTACCATCGGACCAACATGCCTTCATAATCGCATGTTTGCCACAATAGCACCTTGGTTGGTCATTGCGTCCGGATATTTGTTAATGCAAGAAAAATAAAAAATTTATGGAAAGTTTTGCTATTTGTTTTGGTTAAGCGCAGATAATAACTAAATGCGCTAGTTATTTATAGGTAAGACAACGCACATAACTTAGTATTTCACCGCGCTATATTTCATGTGTTAAAGATCCTTTTGGGTACAATACAACTTTTCCAGAAGATAGCTTTTGCAGGCGAGCAGCTTTTCAGGCCGACAAGACAACACACATAACGTAGTATTTCACTGCGATATGCTTCGCGTGTTAAAGATTCTTTCAGGTATAATATAGCTTTTCCAGAAGATAGCTTTTGCAGGCGAGCAACTTTTCAGGTCGACAAGACAACACAGATAACGTAGTATTCATCGCTCTATGCTTCGCATGTTAAAGATTATTTTGGGTACAATACAACTTTTCCAGAAGATAGCTTTTGCAGGCGAGCAGCTTTTTCAGGTCGACAAGACAATTGTTTTTTTAAAATGTGTTTATGTTAGATTGTTGTACTGAAGTATTAATGTTAAATATCAATATGATTTAACAGCAATAGAAATATAATTTTATTTCATACATTCTGCAAGATAAACAAGTACATACACTTATTACAACCACATTACGGAAATAAAACACTACGTGTATCCTTGATACTTGGGCACATTAGAAGACTTCCACCAAGAGATGGATTACCACCGCCACCCAAACCAGCGAAAAGACATTTACGACGGTCGTGTCCTGTTTGCGAGCATATGCCACATTTGCGCGCACAAACGATATCACCAACATCCATTTGGTTCTGTATACGCGTTCTTTTTTGCACTTGTCGCTGGCGCAAAAACTCCTTGTTACACACTATTTTAAATGGTTCTGACGACCAATAATGCTCAACACCCACTTCCTGCAACTACACACTATAGGTGTTTAAGTATGCATCAACACTATATTCTTTATCAATGTAGTTGGTTGGCCCTAAACCTGCATGTTGAAAGAACTTGATTAATTATGGTGTGTATATTATTCCCCCAGTTTTGACGGATAAAAGTGTGAACTTCAATAATATTTCGCTCGTGGTAATACTGTAAATATGAATGCCAATGTGCTTGCCACTTGTATTTCTCAAATCTTTTTATTGGTATTGGCATAAATTCAACACCCCTTTCTATCAATGACGATGCAGCTCTAGCCCTTCAACAAACCTCTCCGCTATCTACTTGAATGACATCCGCACCATGGAACTGACAGCCAATCCTCGTGTAGACTTCAATAACCCGTTTAGAGACTCTGACACATTTGTAGTCAGAATTACCCATCTTCTGCCATCATCCGCATGCAAAGTACACTTCTCAGGATGATGTCGTATCAACCAAGGATAGGCTCTCTCGCCTTCCTGCCTGATAGATTCCATGCTCCTCCTGAATTTACATTCTTGGTGTTCTGTTGCAGCCATCCATATTAAATCATGCAAATCCTTGTTGGGATGTGCCTTATGAAAATTGTCCTTCAGGTGCCTCACACAGTAACGGTGGTAGGCATACTGTTATTTCCATGCAGGAAAATTCTCTACATAACTTATAATACCACTATGCCGATCAGATATTAGACAAATACCTGAAAGTTGTTTGAAAACGTTCTCTTTCAAGTGGTTCAAAAACAATGTCCACGTCTCTTGGCATTCATTGGCACAAATAGCAAAAGCTAAGGGAAATATACTTCCATTATCATCTAGTGCAACGACGATCAACAACTTAATATCATACTTTCTATAGACATGAGTGTCGTCTATAGATATTACCAGCCGACAATGCACAAAACCATCAATTGCTGGTTTAAATGACCAGAACACGTATCAGAATATATATTTTGGTATTCCCAGACTCCACTCAAGCTTCCATTCAACAACACTTCCGGGGTTAAAGTGTTGCAATGCGGCCATGTACCTGGGTAGAGATGCAGATGACTTATCCCAGTTACCATAAACAATTTCAAACGCATGTTTGCGCCCAAGAAATGCCTTTCTTTTGGTAATGGTCCACCCATATTCTTGGTGGACTGATGTAATACACTCTTTGATTTTGCACCTTATGGACGCTTCAATATGTAGAATCAAGACAAGAGAAATCAAGTCAACATCCAAGTTGAAGTGATTCCCACTGAATGTATCCATTTCACAATTATGGGTGACAATGTATTTACCCACAACCCACATATTTGTTTATTCTTCTTCGCACGCAACATCTAATTACATCCCGTAAATCGTCTACCGCAAAAACCCTTGTATACATCCGTAGATGACTCTCATACCGTCATCTCACGACACTCTTTTACGTTGTACATTTTCACTGCCCTGCTTAGGCGCGCTTTATCAGGAAAAAGCATGCCCTTTGACAACACCATTGGTCTAGACTCATCCCACATTGCTGTCCGAATTGCGTCAATATCTTGTGAAGGCATCCACATCCGACATACTTGGAAAATGATCAAGGTAGGGAATCTCCCTTGAATGAGATGGAATGTGGGACTCGTACACTCTTGGTCTAACGGGGGGTGGAGCATGCCCCATCGTCAAATCAGGTCCATCATTCTCTTCCTCCTTATCATCACCCTCATCAGGGGAGGGTGTTCCATCTCCGGACTCAACGACATTGTTGTCATAATCACTATTCTCCTCCTGACTTTGTGCATCTGCTAGATCTCGATTAACTATGTTGTCCTCAGGCAATTGAGTCAGGACATGACGTTCAAGTTGCTCGTTTTCACTGCACAACCAACAAAATAATGAGTTACGCAAATTGATAAATACTTTACATATAACTATCACTTAACTTACAAATCTTAATGTGTTGACATCCCATGATGGACATTATCCTGTTGGTGATGACTCCCGGATGGACCACCATGATCCAACATACCAGAACTACGCATATTCCAAATGGGCATTGGTTCATAACTTGTAAAATTCATATCTATACGGTACCCCCTGAGGAATATATGAGTGTTAATACAAATTCAATACAACAAAAATAAACATCGTAACACAAAGGAAAATTGAAGTTTACCACTCGTCTTGTGGATTATGTAAAGTATGAGAGAAATTATTTCCTCGCTCCTCATTCTCCCGTGGAGATAAGTTTAGATCAGGCCAAGCTCTTTCAGACGAAACCTTTTCGGCTAAAACTGTTCCAAAATAACCACCCGATGACTGAGAGATATCCCCTCTTTGCGCAACCTCATTATTGAGAACGTATTCAACCTTAACATACATTTCCAACATTTTTATCACAAGAAATTCCCGGTATTCATCCGGAGTCCTCAAAGAATCTCTCAGAGTTTCATCATCCTTGATGTTAAACTCAGCATAACAAGCAACCCCTTGCGAAGTGACAAAATACTTTAAGGTTACTTTAAAGTTACTTTAAGGTTCACCGAATGTTTGCTCACACTCATTTTATTACATAACAACGATACCAATATTTCGTACTCCATTGTAAGTGGCAATTTAACATGACACCGTAGAGATAAACAACACTACTAGAAATCCGAAAAAAGGCGACCACAAATAGCGACCAAAGTTGGTCGCTTATCGCAGTATACCGACCAAAACGCGTCCAAACTGGCTTGGTCACTATTTTGGTGGTCCTTTTTCCTTAGCGACCAACTTTGGTCTCTAAGATAAAAAGACCAAATATTTCGGGTAACAAAATACCGACCAACTTTGGCCGCAATATTATTTTAATAATATAAATTTAGTGACCAAAGTTGGTCTGTATTTTTAAATTACGAATTTTTTATTTTATTATTATTCAAAATATAGAGAACAACTTTGGTCTCTAAACCAAATATTATATTTTAAATTCTGGAAAATAGCGACCAAAGTTGGTCTCTTATTCTTAATTATTTTAATTTTTTTATACATAAGCGACCAAAATTGGTCGTTAATTTCTAGAATTTAACTTTTTAAAATAGAATAACGACCAAAGTTGGTCATTTATTTTGAAATCTAGGTTAATTTGCGACCAACCTTGGTCGCTATTGTCCAGAATTATTTTTTTAAATAGGTAAGCGACCAACTTTGGTCGCTTTTCTGGGTATAATTTTGGCATAAACTGCCTGTTTTGGCAGCTACACCACCTGCCAGCATACCAAATTCCCTATATAACAATATAGGGAATTCATACCAATTCAAATCCTACCAACAACAACAACAACAACACAACAACAACACATCAACAACAACAACAACAACACATCAACACATCATCAACAACAACAACAACAACAACAACACAACAACAACATTAACAACAACACAACAACATTAAAACCAACAAAGTAAAGTTCAATAGAACTAACACATTAAACTAACAAAACTAAGTTAACGCTTATTACAAGCCCATTCGAAAACCGGTTCTATTGTCTAGTTCAAAGTATATAAAAGTACTCAAGGAGTGTTTTGTAAAACATCATTATCATCATCTTCTGATGAATCTTCATTAACAAAACGGTATAGAGAAGGGTCATTTTCTCGAGGACGGGAAGAACGATCACAGGGAGGACGGGAGGAATGCTCACGTTCAAGTTGAGCCTCTGGCAATGACTCGCGAGATTGGGGAATAGGAAAATCTCCACAAGCTAGGAGAGTTTTGAGCTGAGCTTGCATGCCAACGTATTGAACATCTCTAAGCTTTTCTCTTTCCTTGGCCACTTCTAGCTCGGATGTGAGCTTTGTCACAGTCTCCCGCATAGCGGAGATGATCTCCCCATCAAGTGCTCGCCTTGCGAGGAAGTCCCTATTCCTTGCATTCCACACTTATAGCGATGGAATTTCTTAGTAGGAAGCCCGTATACCTTCCCACATTTTGCACCGCCAGCAGCCTCCATCCATATTCTTTCAGCATCCTCGTCCGAAAGTTGGATTGCCTAGCCCGACTCATTAGGTGGATGACTGCGTATGAATTCCTCCACGTCAACTGTGAAGCGACCCTATAAGAAAAATTACATTGAATTAGTATTTCAAAATTTATATAAAAGTAAATCAAAATACTTAATGAAAAGTGAAAACTTACATGTACAGTCGAGGCTTGGCCCTCAACCCACCTTTCTGGATCAATCTCTTTCTTCTTCTTTACAATATGAGTCTCCTTGAATAGCTCATCTTGATTTATTGGACGCCCCAACTTCTTTTCCTGAAAACTCCTAAATTTAGTTAATAAACAGAATAGATATACTTTGAAAATTAAAATAAATTAAGCAATTACGTACCAATATTATTTTTATTGTCCCTTGGCTGATCGCACCTCCAGTGTGCAAGGAGCCTCCCTTCTCGGATGCGCGAGCTTTCTTTCCTCTTTCGCTCTTCTGTAAGAACGTTGCGGTAAGCCATTGCCTTTGCAAATCCTCCCATAAATTCTGAAGCAACCAATCAGGCTTCTGGTTCATCTCTTGTATTACAAAAGTGTTAACGGATTATATTTATATTATTTAGATAGTAAATATAAAAGTAATTTTTAATTTTGACCAATGTTGACCTGAAAAGAGACCAACTTTGGTCGCTAATTATCCAGAAAATAAAATTAGCGATCAAAGTTGGTCGTTAAATTTAAATCATATTTATTTATATTTTATATAATATTTAAAATAATAATATAATATTTAAACGTTAGAACTGGGTCCCAGATTCGCTATCTGCTTCCCCTTTCATAAGCGACCAACTTTGATCGCTATATTTAAATTATATTTATTTATATTTTATAAAAAAAATTAAATAATAATATAATTATTAAATGTTTATAACTGGGTCCCACATTAGCGACTGACGTTGGTCGCTAATTTCAATATTTCTTTGACCAAGCAACTCTGACCAGTCCGGTCAACATTTTGACCACATTATCGACCAAAAAGCGACCAACCTTGGTCGGTAATGTATTTAAAATAATTATTTAATAATTTTCTCCAATTTAGCGACCAACTTTGGTCGCTTTTTTCCGGATTTCTAATAGTGCAATATCTTACCGATTTATTCGCCACCACAACCTCACCCCTAATATAATAAAACCCTAATTTTTCGCTCTTCTGACGTTATGACAAAATGAGAAACAACTTAACGAAGAAAAATTTCACAAGACTTGAGAATATTTCTGAATAGTTTTTTACAAAATCCTTAACGTCTTTAAATAAGGCAATACCCAATCCGGGAGATCGAATTTTTTAAGGTATAGCGCCTTAAATAAGTGCGCTATACCCATTTGAATTATTATTATGTCAGTTAAGCGCAGAAGAATTATTGGTGGGCCCACAAAATATGTATAGCGCTGTAATAAAAGGCGTTATACCTCTTGTCTTTTCAAATTCAGGTATAGCGCGGTAATAAAAGGCGCTATATGTATAACGCCCTTTAACGGGCAAACGACCGTCAAGGTATAGCGCCCTTTAAAAGGGCGTTATACATATTTTGGTCACTATATTTTTCTTCCACACATTTCGATCGTTTCAGTCCAAAAAAAATTACATTTTTGTTTTGGACTCATTAAACTTTGTGTAATTAGCTATGAAGTACTAATTACTAGATGATGGTAGGTCTGCAAGCAATAGTACATAGGTCTGCGAGCAATAGTACATCATTGGATATACCGAAGTGCCAAACATAAAAAGTTTTTAAATATTCAACATTTATGAATTTACATTTGTCCTATTGTGAAGACTTTCTTTAATGACCCGGTCGGTTGTTTTGAGAGTTAGCGCCCCGATCCCCTAATAACTGCTTCTCCTGTGTCTATTTATGTTATTGAAACTTGTCGGAGCGTTGAGTGGTGAAATCCGGAGTGATTTTGGACACTTAGACCTTAAATGTGGATTTTTGCTTTTGAAATCGGGTTGTAGCTAGAACTATGTGAAGACGGATCCGGAATAGAATTTCGTCAATTCAGTTAGCTCCGTTGGGTGATTTTGGGGTTATGAGCGTGTTCAGAATGTGTTTTCGAGGTCGGTGGTAGATTTATGCTTGAATTGGCTAAAGTTGAAATTTTGGCGATTACGACCGATAGGTGAGATTTTGATATCGGACTCGGAATGGAATTTCAAAAGTGACAGCAGGTCCGTAATGTCATTTATGACCTGTGTGCAAAAATTGAGGTCATTAAGATAAGTTTAGACGTGTTTCGGCATCAGATGTGAATTTTAGAAATTTCATAGATTCTTAGGCTTGGATCTATGCATATTTGATAATTTTGATGTTATGAGACGTGTTTTTAAGGCTCGACCAAGTTTGAATGAGGTATTGAGGTTGGTTAGTAGTTTTGGTTGAGGTCCAGGGGGCCTCGGGCGTGTTTCGGATGCCCAAACGGGCATATTTTGGCCTAAGTCCATTGCTGGTTTTACAGCAGCAGGTAATTGTTCTCCGCGATCGCATGAGCAAGTCCGCGATCGTGTAGAGTTAAAGGAAGGCTGTCAGAAAATGTTCTCCTCGATCGCAGGGCTCCAATCGTGATCGCAGTGCACTGGAAATTTGGCCTCCGCGATCGCATGTCCTAGGACGCGGTCGCATAGTAGATCTTAGGTCTGAGGAAAGGGTCAACGTTTGTTCTCCGCGGTCGCGTGGCCCCTAACGGGATCGCATAGCCTTGAGGGAAGGGGGTCCGCGATCGCAGACCTGTGGACGCAAACGCGGTGAAGGATTTCCAGGCGCGTGTCCCTTAACTCTCCGCGATCGCGACTCATGGTACACGATCGCATAAGGCAACATCTGAGCAATCTTTTAAAAACCCAATTCCGAGGGTTTATGTTATTTTCACCATTTTTTATTTTGAGAGCTCGGGAGAGGCGATTTTTGGAGGCATTTGCACCTGGGTAACTTGGGTAAGTAATTTCTATCCATTATAGATCACTTTCCATGATTCCAATCTTAATTTTCACCTCAAATTTCGAAAATCTTGGGTAGAAAATGGAAAGAACTTCATAGACCAAACTATTGAGTTTTGATTGGGTGTTTGACCTCCGATTTGAGAGATTCTTATATGGTTAGACTCGTGAGTGAACGAGTATCCAAAAAATATAATTTTTACCCGATTCCGAGACGTGAGCCCGAGAGACTTTTTGGGCGAATTTCCTAATTTCGCGTATTAGCTTTGAATTATTAGCTATCTTGATTCCTTAAAGTGTTATTTATATTATGTAATCGAATTTATTAGATTTGGGCCACCCGGAGTCGGATACTCGTGGCAAGAGCGTGGTACTGGGTTGATTAGCGCGGTCAAGGTAAGTGGCTTGCCTAACTCTGTGTTGGGGATTTCCCTTAGGTATTTTTATACTGATTTTACTATGTGGACGCCGTGTACGTGAGGTGACGAGTGCGTACACAGGTCATCGTTTCTAAATTCTCACTTTTCCTTCCATGTCATAACTCATTTCATTCCTATATTACTGCCTCATGTTATAACTGATTAGTTAGCATAGGAATGAGCATGCCTACATGTTTTCACTTGAATTCCCCGTATTTGCTACTATTTGCTGCATGCTTAGGTAGTTTTACCTTACTCTTGCCTATTATTTTCTTGAATTGTTTAATTAAGCCGTATCCGATAGCATTCTGCATCTCATATTTAAATTGGGGCTACGAACCGAGATCCGGGAGCTTTTTCCATGTACTGCATTGCATATTTAAACTGGTACTACGGACTGAGATCCGGGAGCTTTCCCTCTGTACTGCATAACATATTTAAATTGGGACTACAGACTGAGATCCAGGAGCTTTTCTCCTGTACTGCATTGCATATTTGCTGTTGAGATATATGTTGTGCTGAGCCGAAGGCTCTTCTTATTATTCCTTTCAGTTTTCCTTTAAATTCTGTTTATTGTAGCTATTTATATGTCACTGTTCAAACTTATAACTGTCTTATTTTCAAACTCAGTAGAGTCTTAACCTGACCTCGTCACTACTTGACCGGGGTTAGGCTTGGTACATACTGAGTACCGATGGTGGAGTACTCACGCCCTTTTCCTGCGCATGTTTTACCCATGTGCAGATCCAGGTACCGGTGCGCAGCGTTTTGGCTAGGAGGACTACATCACTTGCTCAGGAGACCGCGAGGTAATTCTGCCGCGTCCGCAGAATCTCACGTGTCCCCATCTACTCTACTATAGGCATAGGAGATAGACATATGCACATTTTCTGTATTCCGTTGTATAGAGCTATAGTTGTATAAAGCTTGTGACTTGGTGATGTTCCGGGTTTTGGGAGAGTGAAAGTTGTAAATGCCGAGCGGCTAAAGTTTTATAGTTATTGCTACATCTTTACTGTTTATTACTGTGTTGTCTAAGTTTTTCGCATATTTTAGACTTACCTAGTCTTAGGGACTAGGTGTCGTTACGAGCCCGTTCGGAGGGTTAATTCGGATCGTGACACCTTCTTTGACATATTGATTCTCCAGTAAAAAAATGATGCTATTTTACACATAAAACTAACTTTAGGTCTCGAAATAGTTGGTGCTAAACTCATTTACGTAAACAAAATATACTTCTTATGTCTCACGAGTCATGAAGTACATCATTTCATCGTCTTAATAATTAAATGTTAAAATCGTAAATTGTCCCTTGCCTAAAAAAGTTGGACAAGTATTAAACTATTTATTATAGTAAAAATACCTTCAAAATTCCCGCATATTTAATTCTTGTTGGTAAATATACATTCAAGTGTGATTGGAATAAACCATTTGGCACAAAATCCATTTTCTTTTTGTGTTGGTAGCTGAAATGCATTTTGATTCGATACGGTATATACTTTCGTTTTGAACAATATGAAGGCCGGGAGCCCGGGACTATATGTTTTTTCCCTTTATTCAATTTGTTCTCATATGTGTCATGTACCTGTTAAATGATGTAACACATGCTTATAATTCTACTATTAGTACTTGACTACTTGTGTAAGGGCCTCAGCGTTTGGAATACCAAAACTATTTATTAAATAAGAGTAACAAATAGTTTCATAATTAATTAAAATAAGTGATTCTTTTGAACTAGTAGTAGTTTGTTACACTCATTACAATTAGCAAAAAAAAAAGTGAATCAAAACAACAATTAATTACAATAACCGGACTAATTAATGAACCAAACAATATGAGGTCTAACAGAAGAAAAAGAAGTATATAACTTCCATAGACTGAGGAACAAAATGAGAATAATGGTATGAGAACTATATATATAAAACCGGGCCCACTAAACACCTCGATTTTCCGGTAAGACAAACGGAGTCGGAACGTGACCGTAATGAATCGGAGTCAAAGCGAGGAGCACCTTGTACCGGGGCTCGGGCAAAACACCTGTCCCCGGGGGTATCGGGGTTGTGTCCTCCGAATCTGGTTCGAGAATCAAGACCTCGGAGAGCATTACCCAACAACTGCACATGACTAACAAAGGGCCACTTTGTTGTTCTTGGTACTTGTGAAAGATTCACTCCTGTTTGAGCATATCCTTGACTGATTGTCGTTATTTTTGGTTCAATCCTGCATCAAGCGCAACATATAAGCCTTTGGGGCTATTTTGTGTGCAATTATAACCAAAACCTAAGCAAGGAAGGGCGGAAAATAGGGTAAAAATCCTAGTTATTAACTCCCCCAAACTTAAGCTTTTGCTTGTCCTCAAGCAAACAAAATAAGTCCCACCCCTATGAGCGGTTCCAAGAAAATCTGATTGACCTAAGGTAACCTCATCTAGCATCAATCGGGACTAACAATATCCCTTAATGCAAATGAATCATTAACAATATTTGAACCTTTTAAAACCATGGTTTCAAGTGCGATACAAGAGCATCAAGAGTTGACACGACTCATCAACGAAACTCTAACTACCACTTTGGTCATTTTGGAACCCAAACTCGGACTCCGCAACTCTCTAAGCACCTCACTTTAGAATAGTAACGCTCAGAACGAGGAAAATGGGAGTTCACTCATCTCTCTCAAAGAAAAGACTCAAGTCCGGCTCAAAGTACCATAGGCTTGCCCCTTATGTAAGTCACCACTTATATAAGCTTCATTCAACTCGAGATCATATAGGGTTTTTTTGGACCATGATGAAGGCTTTTGGTTAAGGGTAGGAAGTATTTGGTCAGAGTGAGCTCTATCTTTCCTTAAGCACTTCATTTTTCTTTTTCTTTTCACATTTTCTTGACTCTTTGAGTCATTTTAACTCTTTCCGAAGGGTTGGAGAGACGTACTGTCACACTTTTTTGTTCATTCAAATCACTTTTCTCTTTTCTAGGCATTCCACACCTTTGATACAAATTATTTCATTGATTCCCTTTATTTTCTCTTATTTGTTCATTCTTTTTGGCTTTTGATGTTTCTTTTCTTTCTTTTTCATTGCCTTTCCTTTTCCTTCTTTTGTGCCTTCTTTTTCACTTTATTGCATCCCCCGTCTCTCCCCCAAACTTATGCTTTTTTCCTAGTGCTAAGGAAAGATCGAGTGCCAACAGAGGGTAAAAATGGGTGAAGGCTTGTAGCATGTTTTTTTTTTTTAAGAAAGGGTCTAAGGCTCAAAAGGGTTGACTAGGGAATTTATCTTTGGTAGGTCATGGAAATGTTCAATTCACCATTCGGGGGAGAGCCTATAATCACTTCTCAAGTCAAACTACACTTAGGATTTCGCGTAGACAAACATCCAGGGCAAGTTCTAGACTAATGGCATGGGACTTGGACTTGCAATCCGAACTCTCACCACTCAAGTTATGGGATTGCTAAAGAAACAGAGTCGGGGGCCCACAACGACCTTAGCCATGCTTTGAGCAACACAATGGTCCCGAAAAACCACTTGATGATTATCGGCCAACACAAGAATCTCAAGATCAAAACTTTCACCATCCTAAAAACAACGATTTGTTTTTGACCATGGGATCAAAGGCAAATGTGTTAGGCCCAAGTGAAGCTTTTCTTGAGGCACCTTTATTCACTAGCTAGAGAAAAAAAAATAGACTCAAACCCTTAAGAAGGTTGTCACACCATCCATCCTCGGGAAGAGCCACCGGTTCACACAAATTCCACCTTTGGAAAGAACCGTGGCATTAAAAAAACCAAAGGCTTATAGCACACGAGAAATTCAAAACAAGAAGCTATGAAAGAAAAATAAGAAGCTATAAAACGGAAAAGTGCGGAAAGTAAAATGCGTGGGATAGAATGAATATGTACATGAGGAAATTTAGTTGAATATACATAAGGGGATGAATATATACAATGGAAAGTAACTTTATACATACCAAAAAAGTGAAACACCATAAAAGTACTGAAATAGTAAACTTATTTACATGCCAAAAATGAAAATAAAGCATAATAAAAGGAAAAGTAGTCTGAATTATACAATCATCAGTATCAATCAAAAATCACTACAGGGCCACTCCCCCAACTAAAAGTTAGCATTGTCCTCAATGTTATATATCAAAAAGAGCTCAAAAATGGGGGAGAGAGAGAGAGAGTAAAGAAAACTCCCTATTGGCCCTCAGCCTGTGTTGGGTTCTGTGTTGGTGTTGGGTTTGCCTGTGCTGGGTCTGCCTGTGAATGTGGTGGTGGCTGGGACTGTCCCTCTGGGCTCTGAGCCTCTTAAGCCTGGGATTGGGCCTGCTCCGTACCCTGAGCCTGTATTGGTGGGTCTGCCAAAACTAGCTGAATGCCCTCTGTACGAGGCAACACCCTCTTTCGCTTTGCTGGCCTATCGGGATCTGGCTAGGGTTCAAATTTTAACACAGTCTCATGTTCAAATGCCCATTTAGTTAAAACCCTACGTATTCAATTAGTGAAACTAGAATCAAAGGGCCTAAAATGAGCAAAATGAATTAACCCTAACATGATTTAGGGCCTATAAAAGAAAAATCATGAAAAGAAAATCTACCAAATACTGAAGAAAATAATAAAATTAAGAAGTTAATTAATCACAATTACACTTACTAGATGTTTGGATGAAGAGTTGATGAATGAAAATGCACTTTGGAAGTACTGGGTTGAGACACAGTGAAAATAATTCTCTGAGGAGTGAGAGTGCGTAAAGTGTGAAATGAAACCCTAATGGTCTATTTATAGAGGAGGGCTGGGGACCACTACACTTACCCACCGCGGACCACAAAAAATCGACCGCGGTTCGCGGTCATGCACTGTCAATGAGCTTAAGTCCAACGGTTACCGCGGACCGCGAAAATTGGACCGCGGCCGCGATGAGGTAACTTCAGAGGGGTGCTTCCTAGTACTTGGGCTCCGCGGACCGCGAAAAGAGGACCGTGGCCGCGGAGCAAGGTTCAGAGAGCAACTTCTAGTGTAAGAGGGCTCCGCGGACCGAGAAAAAGTGACCGCGGCCGCTGTGCCAACTTCATAGAGCAGGTTTTTCCATACTTAGCATATTTCCTGTGTCAAAATCATCCTACAACATCCAAAAACCAGTTAGTGCAAAAATGAATCCTATACTACCAAGAAAATCAAAGAAAAACAAAAATAAAGACACATGGGTTGCCTCCCAAGAAGCGCCTAATTTAACGTCGCGACACGACGCATGTTACCGAGATCATGTAAGATGAAGAAGTGCCACCACGTGGCTGTCATCAATCTTGCCAAGGTAGTGCTTGACCCGGTGTCCATTGACTCTGAAATTTCTCCACTTTTGTTTTTTTAGATCAAGAGCACCAAATGGAGTCACAAACACCACTTCGAAAGGCCCGCTCCATTTTGACTTGAGTTTTCCCGGGAATAGCCTCAACCAAGAATTGAACAATAAAACCAAGTCACCAACTTTGAACTCCTTGCCTCGATCATACTTGTCATGAAGGTACTTCATTTTGTCCTTGTACAAGGACGAACTGGAGTACGCATGGAATCTGAATTCATCGAGTTCATTTAGTTGCTCCACACGAAGGTTGGTCGCCACATCCCATTCAAGGTTCAATTTTTTCAAGGCCCACATAGTCTTGTGCTCTAATTCCATCGGAAGATGGCAAGCTTTCCCAAAGACCAACCGGTACGGAGACATACCGATTGGGGTCTTGTAAGCGGTTCTGTAAGCCCAAAGAGCATCATCCAATTTCTTTGCCCAATCGGTCCTATTAGCATTGACAGTCTTTGACAATATGCTCTTTATTTCTCTGTTAGAGACTTCCACTTGGCCACTTTCTTGAGGATGGTAGGGGGTAGTGACTTTGTGATTGACACCATACTTGGAAAGCAAGGTGTCAAATACTTTGTTGCAAAAATGTGACCCCCCGCCACTGATGATAGCACGAGGCGTGCCAAACCTTGTAAAGATGTTCTTCTTGAGGAAAGCAATAACACTCCAGGCCTCGTTCTTGGGTAAAGCCACGTCTTCAACCCATTTAGAAACATAATCCACCGCCACTAGAATGTACGTGTTCCCATAAGAGCTCACAAATGGGCCCATGAAATCGATACCCCAATCATCGAAAATATCCACTTCAAGAATAGAATTTAGAGGCATCTCATCTTTCTTGGAAATCCCCCTGGCTCTTTGACACTCATCACACCTTTTGACTAGATCACCGACATCCTTATACAATGAAGGCCAAAAGAAACCACAGCTAAGCACCTTCGAAGCAGTTCTTGCCCCTCCATGATGACCACCATACGGTGAGGAGTGGCAAGACTCAAGAATAGCCCTTTGTTCTTCTTCCGGTACACATCTCCGGATGACCCCATCAGTAAAAATCTTGAATAAGTATGGGTCATCCCAATAGAAGTCCAAGCTATCCCTCCTAAGCTTCTTCTTTTGGTTAGAATAGAGCTCACAAGGGACAACACCGGTGACAAGATAATTGGCAATATCAGCAAACCATGGAATTTCTTGCATTGACACCAAAAGTAGTTGCTCATCAGGGAAACTGTCATTGATTTCAAGTCCATCACAAGGTCGACCTTGCTCCTCCAACCGAGAAATATGGTCGACCACTTGTTTTTCACTTCCTTTTCTATCCATTATCTCCAAGTCAAACTCTTGAAGCAAAAATACCCAACGCATAAGCCTCGCTTCGGAATCCTTTTTAGTCATGAGATATCGGAGTGTAGCATGGTCAGTGTGAAATATGACCTTAGCACCCATCAAGTAAGGATGAAATTTCTCCATAGCAAAGACTATTGCCAAAAGCTCTTTCTCCGTGACCGTGTAATTCATTTGGGCCGAATTCATCGTCTTGCTAGCGTAGTAGATAGGGTGAAAAATCTTGTCCACCCTCTGGCCCAGCACAACACCCACAGCTACATCGCTCGAATCACACATAAGCTCGAAGGGTGAGCTCCAATCTGGCACCGTGATGATAGGAGTAGTAGTGAGCTTGTGTTTCAAAAGTTCAAAGTCATGCATACAATGTTCATCAACATGGAATCTAGCATCCTTCTCAAGCAACTTGCACAATGAATTTACCACCTTAGAGAAGTCTTTGATAAAACGCTTATAAAAACCGGCGTGACCAAGGAAACTCCGGACTCCTCTAACTAAAGTAGGTGGTGGCAACTTTGAGATCACCTCAATTTTTGCTTTATCAACTTCAATGCCATTTCTTGATATCTTATGGCCCAATACAATTCCCTCTTCCACCATAAAGTGGCATTTTTCCCAATTCAATACCAAGTTCGTCTCTTCGCATCGAGCAAGGACCCTATCAAGATTACACAAGCATTCATCGAAGGAATCCCCTACGACTCTAAAGTCGTCCATAAACACTTCAAGGAAGTCCTCCACCATGTCGGTGAAGATTGCCATCATGCACCTTTGGAAAGTGGTCGGTGCGTTGCAAAGTCCGAATGGCATACGGGCAAAGGCAAAAGTTCCATATGGGCAAGTAAAAGTGGTCTTCTCTTGATCCTCCGGGGCGATCAAAATCTGATTGTAGCCAGAATACCCGTCAAGAAAACAGTAGAAGGCCCCACCCGCAAGCCTATCCAACATATGATCCAGGAATGGCAAAGGAAAATGGTCCTTGCGAGTCACCTTGTTGAGCTTGCGGTAGTCCATTCACCCCCGCCATTCGGTGACCGTTCTTGTGGGAATGGGCTCATTTTTTTCATTTTTTATCACCTTCATTCCACCCTTTTTCGGAACGCATTGGACCGGAGAAGTCCAAGCGCTATTTGAAATTGGATAGACAACACCTGCATCGAGCCATTTTATGATCTCCTTCTTCACCACCTCTTGCATTGCCTCGTTGAGTCTCATTTGATATTCCACGGAGGGCTTTGCTCCATCCTCCAATATGATTTTGTGCATGCAAAAGGTGGGGCTAATACCTCGAATATCCGCCAGAGTCCACCCTATTGCTTTCTTCCTCCTCCGTAGCACATTTAAGGTTGAGTCTACCTGCACTTGGGTTAGACAAGAGGAAAGAATGACAGGTAAAGTGCTAGATGGACCAAGATATTCATACCCGAGGTGGGAAGGTAGTGGCTTCAACTCCAGATTCGGAGGTTCTTCAATGGAGGGCTTTGTTGGTGGAGTCTTCCAGTTCTCCAAGTCTAGATATAGCTTTCTGGGACCATAAGAATAAGACCCCATGCCTTGAAGGGCATGTGTACTTTCAAGAACACCATCAACCACGGAGTCCTCATGATTCCATAAGGCCAACTCCACTGGATCATCAACATGGATCATAGCACTTGCATCATCAATAATAACCTCAGTCACGAGGTCCGTAAAAGAGCAAACTTTTGTATTGTTGGGTTGCTTCATTGATTTACATACATGAAAGGCCACCTTCTCATCGCCCACTCTGAAAGTGAGCTCCCCAAATTCAACATCAACCAAGGCTCTCCCCGTAGCAAGGAAGGGCCTTCCCAAGATAATGGGGACCTCAAAATCAACTTCACAGTCTAAAATGACAAAATCCGCGGGCAATATAAATTTGTCCACCCGCACAAGCACATCATCAATTATCCCTAGGGGCCTCTTCATCGACATATCCGCCATTTGCAAATGCATAGAGGTCGCCCTAGGTTGCCTGATCCCCAAAGTTTTAAAAACTGAGTATGGCATCAAGTTAATACTCGCCCCAAGATCACATAAGGCTTTGGCAAAGTCCGCACTCCCGATCGTGCAAGGAGTGGTAAAATCACCTGGATCCTCAAGTTTTGGTGCCATGGAGTGAACTATAACACTCACTTGGTGAGTCATCTTGATGGTTTCACACTTCATGGACCGCTTTTTAGTGACTAAGTCCTTCATGAACTTAGCGTATCCGGGCATTTGTTCCAAGTCCTCAACCAACGTGACATTGATGGTGAGACTCGTCATCATATCAATAAAATTCTTGAATTGAGTCTCTTGCTTTTGTTTGGCCAATCTTTGAGGGTAAGGAGGAAGTGGCCTAGGCAATGGTGCCTTGGTTTGTGGGGCCACCGGCTCCGGCATATCAATCACGTGTTCCCTAGACAGGTTCACGTTCCTTTCCAAGTCTTCCCCATTTTCATGTATATCAATTCTTACCTCACTTGTAGTTGGCTCATCCATCACCTGTTCCACTTCAACCGATAATTCTTCTTGGGCATATCATCATCAACAACAACAATCTTCTTTTGCTTCGAAGTACTTGCTTCACCACCTTTTCCACTTCTCGTGGTCACCGCCATGGCGTGACCGGTATTGTTATTGGTCTCACCCTTGGGGTTCACCACCGTATCACTCGATAGTGCACCCTTTGGGCGTGTGTTCAAGGCATGAGAAATTTGGCCCATTTGTACTTCGAGGTTTCTAATGGAGGTATTTTGAGAGGCCAACTGAGCATCGGAGTCTGCATTTCTCTCCATCATCTTCTTGAACATATTTTCAATTCTATCCATATCCGTGCTCGATGAACTTTGCCCTTGAGATTGGTACGGAGGTGGGTTTCTTGGTTGTTGGTACATCGGGGGCCTTTGAAAGCCCGAACCCCGGTTACCATTGACTCCCCAATTGTTGTTGTTGTTTCCTCCATTCCAATTGTCATCATTGGTGTTCCCCCACTGTCGGTCATTGTTGTTACCCCATTGACGATCATTGTTGTTCCCCTAATTTCGAGCGTTGTTATTGCTATTCCAATTTCTTGGTCTTTGATTCCCCCAACTTTGGTTATTGCCTTGGTTTCTCCAACTTTGATTATTGTTTTGACTATTGCCTTGACCTTGGTAGTTGTTTGCATACATCACATCTTCCTCTTGGTCATCATACTCTTCTTCTTGGTCATACCCACTAGGCCCTTGGTCACTTTGATCATTATGGTTTTGCTTAGAGTTCCCCCGAGGTCTCATTTGATTTCCTAGTACGGTCACTCTTTCCATGGCATTCACCTGCTTCGGACCTTGCAATTGTTGGAGTTGGGCTTTGGCAAGTTAGTTCATGGTAGTAGTGAGCTCGGCAATTGCTTGCCCTTGCTCTTGGAGCTCTTTATGGAGGCTATTCACACTGGTCTCACCCTGAGGTACATTATCTCTACTTTGCCAAGCCGATGATGTGTCAACTATCTCATCTAGAATCTCACATGCCTCGGGATAAGTCAACTTCATAAAATTTCCACTAGCCAATTGATTGACCACACATTGATTTACGGTGTTAATCCCTCGGTAGAACGTCTGTTGGATCATAACTTCAGTCATGTAGTTGTTCGGACACTCCTTAACCATGGTCATATATTTCTCCCATATCTCATGTAAGGGCTCATTGGGTTCTTGTTTGAAGGCCAATATTTCATCACAAAGCGCCGCCATATGACTCGGGGAAAAGAATTTGGCAATGAATTTGTCCGCGAGCTCATCCCAAGTTGATATTGAATGGTTGGGAAGATGCTCAAGCCAGTCAAGTGCTTTCCCCCGAAGAGAGAAAGGGAACAACCAGAGTCGTAATGCATCCTCCGAGACATTTGTCTGTTTACTTCCCCAGCAAGTATCCACGAAGCCCTTGAGATGCTTATAGGCATTCTGGTGCACGGCTCCTGTGAAATACCCACGTTGCTCTAGGAGGGTGAGCATCACGTTTGTAATTTGGAAGTTCCCTACCCGAATCCTCGGCGGGACAATAGCACTAGCATACCCCTCGTTTGGAAGGACCCGAGGGGTAGCTCTAGGAGGTGGAGGCGGGGGAGGGTCTGGGATATCATCTTGCAAATTGGCATGTCGGCCCCTTCTTTGTGGAGGTAACTGATTGATCTCATCCTCCTGATTATCATATACCTCCTCCCCCGCTATCACATTTCCCAATGGATCCGCCATTTGTACCTGAGTAAATTAAACAAAAAAGTTAAAAAAACAGAAGGAAAGAAAAACGCGTAATGATACTAGTCACGTAGATAGTCACACCGTCTAACTCCCCGGTAACGGAGCCAAAAAGTGATCGGCTCTCACCCTCACTACCATTCGAGTAGGAAGGCAAGGGTCGGTGCAGCTTTTACCCGATAGATCGGGATCGAATCCTCAGGGAGTTAATAATGGGAGTGAGTGTCTATGTGAACTAGAAGTGTCTTGTGTTTCTAATTGCACTTCTCATAATTTGGTTGTTTCAAACTACGCTATGAATTATGCTATTGTTGATTGTAAATTTAGTAACTAATTTGTTTTTGGTGTTGTTTTCTTATATAGGTAAAGGCACTAGGGTCGTGACTTTTACCTAGGTGGATACTTAACGGATTTCAATTTCCTAAGGTAAGGATGTTGATTAGGGATACAGCTATAACCAATGCACGTAATTCGAGTGGCTTTGCCCTAATTACCTCTCTCGAGGCCAATTGGGTGTCAATTAAGCAAGCAATTAAGGTTCAAGTAGGGTATTACTCTCTCGAGGTTTAACCCGTTAATTAGGGCTCAAGTAGGGTTTTACCATTTCTGGATTCAACCCAATTGATTGGTACTACCAATCTCTTGATTATGCCATAATTCCTTGTTGGACCAATTTTCTAGACTCAAGTCCTCTTTCTCAAGAAGGAAGTCAATTAGAGGTCAATTAGTGTTTGCAACCACTAATTATAGCAATAAGAACCCTAAATTAACCCAAATAGCTAACACCCATAAACATCCAAACCCTAATTTTAGAAACCTATCAAATACCCACACTAGGGTTGAGCCACAACCCTAGCTAATGGGTTTAGCTACTCATAATCAAAGATAAATTCAATGAAAGAGAAGAAATAGAACCCATATTAATGATTACTAACAATAAACACAAAGGTTCAATGTTAAAATCACAAGGAAATAGCTAAAAGATGAAAAATAAGCCTATTCACGAGCTCCTTTCGTCACTGATGTCAAAGATTCTTTAAATAAAATTACAAAATGAGCTATTTATACTCAGCCGAAGTTATGGACAAAATTTCCCCTGCGGGGTTACCGCGGACCGCGTAAAATCGACCGAGGTCCGCGGTGGACAACATTGGCCTTCGCTTCTGGGTCTCTGAAAATGCTTAACCGCGGTGCCTCTTTTCCTTAAAACAGGGTCTCTGAACCTTTGGACCGTGGACCGCGGTAAATGGACCGCGGCCGCGATGGGAGACTACTTGTGAAGGGTCCTCTAAAGATTGCCACCGCGGACTGCGAAAGATGGACCGCGACCGCGGTGGGACTTGGCCTTGTAACAAGTTCTCTGAATTTTGCCACCGCGGTCCGCGGAAGATGGACCGCGACCGCGGTGGGGGCTCTTGAGTTGGGCACTTTGTTGTTCTTAGTACTTGAGCAAGATTCACTCCTGTTTGAGCATATCCTTGACTGATTGTCGTCATTTTTGGTTCAATCCTGCAACAAGCGCAACATATAAACTTTTGGGGCTATTTTGTGTACAATTATAACCAAAACCTAAGCAAGGAAGGCGGAAAATAGGGTAAAAATCCTAGTTATCATTAGTCTAGGAAATATTGTTTTTTTTTTTTTACGATCGTTGAATAGAACTGGACAGAGTTTGTGTTTGAACTATTTGTTTTTTTTGACGTATTTCTGGGTATAATAGATACTTAAATGATTAATTTCAATAACTACAAGGATACTACGCTAAAGGTCGCTACATTTTACTATGCTAATAGGGCCTACATCACAAATACAAGCACTACATTAAGCCAGAAGATACCACTAGAGGGAACTAAAGTAACAATTTATCTTTTTTCCTAGTCTTTAAGCAAATAAATAATCTAAACCGGATAAAAATAACATATAAATTTAATCACAAAATATTCACGAAAATACATATACCACAGTATAAGTAACTAATTAACATTTCTTTTAACAACTGATAATAATTTCTCTATTTTTACTAATTTTTTTAGCACACTAATATCATAGTCCGGATAAAAATAACAAATTAGTTAAATCGCAAAACAATATAGAACACATTAAAAACAACTAATATGCATTTTTTATACGAGTTTTAACAAAAACTAAGTCGGAATACCTCGATTTAAGGTTTTTGAAAAGTTCAAGATTTGGTGATTTGGAGCGACACGAGCAACCCATAACGAGATAACGCCGTAGCTAGGATGTGAGACCGAGAATCTTTACTTTTTGTGGGACGGGTTGGCTCCACTCAAGCTTTTTTGGTCGTTAATAGGGGGGGTGGCGGTTCTGGTTTGGTGGGGAAGGGAAGGGGACAATTTTTATGTAGGTATAGCGTCGTTTATTATACTATAGCGCCTTAATAAACCGCGCTATACTTGCCCGTCTTTTCAAATTCAAGTGTAGCGCCTGGCGCTATACTCATCCGTCTTTTCAAATTCAAGTATAACATCCTTCTAAAGGGCGCTATACATATTTTGATCACCAATTTTTTTCCACACATATTAATTGTTTGAGTAGAAAAGTACCACATTTTGATTCCGGACTCGAATTTAATTCTAGGAGAGTTTATTTAACACACACTCCTTGTCGTCCCAATTTATTTGAACAGTATGTATTTTACTGACAGAAAATGAAGAAAGAAAAAAAAAATTAACGAATAAATTAAATATGAATACGAAATAAAAAATAAAAAATCTTTTTGTACCAAACTACGTAAGTTGTATTTGAATAAAATGGAATCTACGATGGGAAGATGTGAGTAAGAATTAAATTGAAAAGAAAAGAGAAAATAAGAGCAATATTGATGATATCTTCCCACCCACCTCTGATATAAAATGAAAAAAGAAGTGAAACGTCAATAAAAGCCTAAAATAAGCATCCTAATTCATAGGGATCGGCTATTGGTATGCGCAATAGACAAAAGCGGCACATTACCAAGTTTGACTAATACAAAAATTTTAAGTAGCGTCAGTGGGCGGAAGTTCAGAGGCAAGCTGAGTTTCTGTTGAGCATCCTGGTTAGATTCTTTATCTTGTCTCAATCTCGTTTCTTTTTTATATGTTCCGTATTGGGATTTCTGACTTTTAATTACAATTTCTGGGTTTATTTTTTTGTTTTCCCATTTAATTAGATTGTATCCGGTGATCAGCAACGATGAGCAAAGTTCATGCTTATAATGAGGTGGCGGAGCACAACAAGAAAGATGATTGCTGGCTTATCATCTTTGGAAAGGCAAGCTTTTTTTTTTTTGCATGTCAAAATTATCACTTTATCTGTTGATTCTATTCTTGATTTGCTGCTTTTCCTGATAGATTCGTTTGCTGGATTACACAAATTTTAACCATTTTTTTGGGGCTTACTACGGTTTTTATTGCTTCACATTTCTAGGTTATTGTAAGTTGTAATAAAACCATTTCAACTCCAAGTGCTCTTTACAACTAGAAGGATGTAACTTCTAGCTAGTGGGTCATATATTGGGGAACTGATGCTCATAAATAGATCAATCAATCAACTGACTCTCAAATCTCAAATTAGTCTGGATTGCTATATGAATCCTCTCTAAATATCAGATTTATCATTATACAAGTCTTCATCTATCCTGCAGTGTCACAGTTTATAATAAGTGTTATCGGTCGTTCTAGCCTTTTACTCTCCCTGGCTTATGCATCGCGGAATTGATTAGTAGACAATCTTAATGTTTACTAAACAATGCTTTCAATCTTAGAGCATATTTGGTTTGGCAGATAAGGTGGGATGCAGAGGCGTCATCCTCATTCTATCATGTCTTTGGGTACAAAAAAGAGATGTTTTGGTGAGTAGGGATGGCAATGGGACGGTGTGGGTTTGATCTTATGCGGGGAAGTGTGGGTTTGATCTTATGCGGGGCGGGACGGGGCGGGTTTGATCTTATGCGGTTGCGGGTGGGGGCCGGGTTGAACTGTTTTTTGAAAATCTATTACGGGGCAAGGCGGTTGCGGGTTTCGGTGGGTTTCCTCCAGACTATAGTATGTACAAAGCAATCATTCCTCTTACTTCTATTTTTCTGCTTTTACTTTTCAGCTGCAACTTGCAAAGCATTTTCTTGTTTAACTTTACTTCTTTATTTTTTAAACCTTTTTAAGTTAAGATTTCTTTTTATCCTTAACCTATGATTACACTATTTAAACTTTTTTTAGTCATAATGTGCTATGTTAGTCAAAGTTATATTAGTGCACTATATCATAGATTTTACCTTATTCAAAAGAAATTAAGATACAGAAAGACTTTGACTTTAACCTGTACAGTGTCTTGATACCAAGAAAATCGAAGATCTTTATAATATGAAAATTCAAAAAAAAAGTAGTATATCTTAGTTGTAAAAGGCGCGGCATTCAGAAATATGAGTTAGCACTATTTGACACAAATTTGTAATTTGTCAGCACAAGTTTTTGTGCCTTCATAAAAAAAGAATCTACTGAAAGTAGAAAAAAGGAGAAGAATAACCATGTTGACTCTTGTATCATAAGACAAAAGAAAAATCACCTTCAAATAAATAAAGCATTGAGTCCTATCATACGAGGGATTTAAGAATCTGGAGGAAAAACATGAAATATGAAACTTGTGTTATTTCATTCATTTCTTCCTCTTTTTCTTGCTCCTTTAAGCTTAAATTTGTGGGTCATATTCTAGCTATGAATCTGAACATATTCAGATATTACAGATCATTCAGGCTCTTTTTCTTCTTTTTTGTTTTCCTTAAATTTCTCTAATTGTTCTATGAGGACCCATAGCTTGACCATCACTTTTTGACAAGTTTATCTTTGTTCAAATTTCATTGTTCTCAAAAAGAAAAAAATATTGATGACATTCAGGTAGGAGTGCAATTTTAAGAAGATATATTTAATGTTGACTAAAATAATGAACTCTCTTTTTAAATTACTACTTTTATGGGGTATTATGCTAAAAGATATTTTCTAACAATATTAGTTGTAGACATCCATGATTTAGCATCACATGGAGTACATTAGTGGCAAAGGAGGAACGCCAAGAAAAAGAGAAAAGAAGGCCATAGGCCATTGGTAAATTTTTTTTTTTAAAAATAATCAAAGAAAAACTAATCATTAAAAATGAAAAAGGGAAATTTTTGCTCTGCGGGGCGGGGCGGGTTGAAGTCTTTGTGGGTTAAGGCTAAACCCACCCCGTACCGCCCCATTGCCATCTCTATTGGTGAGTCATCCTAAGAACCCTTTCTATCCTAATACAACAGACCATTTAATCCCAGGAAAGTGGTATTAATCATTCCACCTGCTATTGCAGGAATATGGAAAAATATGCTTTATGTCATAAAAATATAACACATAATACTTATAAAAAATAAATTTGGGTAAACTGCACCCCCACCCCCAAGAAAACGGAAGTTGATAGATGTCAGTAAGTATTGACATGCTGTTTAGATGAAACTTGGAGGAGAAAAAACAATATTAGCTAACATATTTACTGGGTATGTTGTTATGTTTTTTAATTCTTTTAAAGTTTTGAAAAATGGCAGGTAGAAAACAATCTTGAACACAAAATGTTCGCGTAAAGGGGGAAAATGGGGCCAGAAAGATATTAAACCGTTTAAGTGGTAATATTCCGTCTCTAGGACAAATTGTTGTATAGTTGAGATAATATTATAGGATGTACAGTAGTGCCCTCCATAATTCGTGCCTCCAGGTCTTTGGTTCAATAGCAAAGGTTAGAATAAGTGGGGATGTACGGTAGGCGCATGTCATGAGTTCGAATCGTAACTGTTAAATCAAGTATGGTGTTTAAATAGAGAAGGGTAATGGGGAAGGTTCATTTTCCTCCGAGTTTCAAGGCTAGAAACAGTAGATTTCTAGTTTATCAAAAGAATATGCCTACCAAAATTTATGCTGTAAGAAAATCTAGGACTCAGTTATGCATGAACTTAGTATACACATGCCTCCGAGGACTTATTTTGTATAATATTGTTCACTTCTCCTTTACACAAGTAATCAATTACAACAAGTCTTTTTTCTAGAAGTAAAAAATAAATCTTGAAACTTGCCACTTCTGTGATAAAAAGAATTAAGAATTTGAAAGCCATAAACATGGGGAAGATGGTTCTGCCAGTGATCATCTGGTGCATTTACAAAGAAGGAAATCACTGCTGAGTGAGTGAAATTTATTGTTTCAAAAATAAAAAATTGAGAATTCAGTAATAGGATTTCTCATTTGCTTTTCTGAAGAGTTATTAGGAGAAGTATGTTTATCCAATAATATAAGCTCCAATTTAACAAATGGAGTAAATAGAGATAGGAAAAAGCAGAAACAAGAAATGAAAATTAGATTTGCAAGTAAGAAAGATGCACCAATTTACCTAAAAGAAAACCACATAAAGATTGGGCATTTGGCAGGCAAATGTAAAAGAAAGAAACTTTTTACGCTAGTATTTTATTTCAAAGAATGAATAGTATCAGTTGGGGATGAAACAAAGTAATAACAGAAGGGTGATAGGAACAGAATAAAGAAGAAAGAAAAGAGTGAAAGTGAAGGGGGTTTAGTGCATAACCCGGTCATACAATTCTGAAAATAATAATTAAAGGAATGAAGTAACAGCGCCAGTAAAATCTACAGTTTGTTGGTTAGCGGCAAAAGGTATGAAGTGTAATGAGATAGAGTAGAATATGGACCATGAAACGCCCATAAAACAGAGTGGTGACTGAGGGTAACATAAATAATAAGAAAGAACAAAATTTAAATCATCAGTAATTAAAAAAACACTATTCTTTTTCATCAGAACAACTAAGAGATCCTTTTCCTCCTTCTCCTTCCATTGGATTTCATCCCATGGCGGAGTGGCTCATAGGATTAGAATAGTAGGAAAAAGTATGAAATAAATAAACTGAAATAATGTAAACTAGAAGGTATAGAATTACGACACCAAGGAGATATCTGAAAAACCACAAAAAAAAGACGAAAAAGAGGGCATAATGTAGTGTGGTTAGCATAGATCTTAAATTGTTGAAGCTTTGTAGTATCAATTTGAATATCAAAGTGACAATGAACTTAAAGGCGAAGGGGAAAAAGTAAAGCTCAAAGGTAAAAGAATCAAAGTCAAAAAGAATGTCTTCCTGTGAATAAATTGTGATGAGAGGTACCTCGAGTTGTAGGGAGAGTATTGTATTACATTATGGAAAGGAGCCTAGAGAAAATTAAGAAACTAACAAAGTACCGAAAGTGCGAGCGTTACAGAATTTTACACTATATTGACAAATTTCTTTTTTTGTCCAGATGTTCAAATTTTATGAACTGTGTCTCTAACCCAATCTAACTTATGACAAATTGACATGTTTTTTTGGGAATTAGTGAAAATAAAATTCTTTGCCAACAGAAAAGACAGTTTGCAGACTCCTCCAAAACTATTTCTTAAATAGTATACAGTAGAGAAGAGAGGAAGTATGAGAAATAAATTAGGTTGGGTTTTCACCTGCATGATAGAGATCAAATCTGTTAGGGGAAGGTAATGCAATTCGGTTTTATTTCTCCTATGATATTTCAGAGTGCTAATTGCTAAGAAATATGTGACTTTTAGAGGAACAATTCTGCATCAGCATACAACACTCTACCAATTGGACACATGGCGATATCATGAGATAGACGAACTTTTTAATTGCTATCCTTTACCACTAGCCTTATATGACGTCACAGGTAAATGGTCGAAGGCTTGCTTGTTCCGTGTGCTCTTTCATTGGACATGCTCTTGACCTCCTCTTTGGTCTTATTTTTTCCCAGTGATCTGTTGTTATCAATAACTTCTAAATCACCATTAATCTCCAGCTAGACCAATTTGTTCATTATCTGTTCTCTGTTTCATTTTGCTACCAGTGTACCCTAAGTTGCAACTTTCTCATGCAATTTTAATCATGACCATTAATCAATGCCGAGTTACATATACATTATTTTCCATGTAATAATTACATTGTTTATACACAAATACATGGAGAGAAATTTTTCGTCTTGTAGGGAGGACCATGCTATTTCGTCTCTCCTACTCACTCTTATAATGTGATTCTATAGTATGAACGGTCTCTCTCATTCCTGTCTTGTGATATTTCATACTTGCTTCCACGTTTGGTATATCCACTGTGACGTAAAAGTGCTTGACCTGAATGTTATAGCTTGGAACCGTTTCTGCACTTCCGATTTTATTCCAATTTTTAGTGTTAACTGACCATGATGCATTTTAGAATGGTTTCATGTTCTCTAAGATTTCTAGATGTTGCATAAGGTAAGAAATCCAGATGAACGAATACATCAGAACCTGAATCTGTAATATTACATAGTTGTCATCACTTATGGTTCTTGACATAGACTCTATTTAACCTATGGTAATAAATACTGTTGTCACCCGGCGTAAAGCAAAACCTCCTATGCTGGCGGCATTATTTATCGGTGTTGCTCTAATTGTTGTTTGCTGTTGCTATTTTTTAATTTCCATCCTATTGTCTTTTGATATCATGTTTGACAACTTGATCTTAGGTTTATAATGTAACCTCATTTCTGGATGATCATCCTGGAGGTGATGATGTCTTGCTGACTGCAACAGGTAAGACTAAACACTTAGAGGGTATCTTAGTCATTTTCGTGAACCGACATACTAACTGAGATATGACACGTGTTAAATTTGTGTGGTAAATAGGGAAGGATGCAACAGATGATTTTGAAGATGTCGGTCACAGTGACGATGCAAGAGAGATGATGAAGAAGTACTGCATTGGTGAGATTGACCGTTCCACCCTTCCTGTTGAGCGCAAATATACTCCGCCTGCAATGCCACCACCCGCTGGAAACCAGGGTTCTGGAAATTTATCAAAGATATTGCAATTCTTGTTACCATTGTTGATATTGGGTGTAGCGCTTGCCTTGCGTTCCTTTTACCAGAAAGAATAGATCAGCTGTCATATTTCAAGCTGCAATAGCAAGCGTATGGAATACAATATACCAACTAAGCTGCTTGCCATTTTCATATGTGGTGTTTTAGTCCTAAAGATTAGTATCTTTTATTCAGCTTATGTGTATTTGCTATCTTTGTCTGATGTCCCTATTGGGGTACTGAGATATTAAGACGTTGTTACCGCTGTCGGATGTCACTGCTGGTAATGGCGTCTGTTAGAATAAAAGTTTTATGGTTCAAGTTTTCTTCTTTTTTTTCGGTGGAATAAATAGGTTGTTACATGAATTGGCATCTTTCAGTAAAAATAGCACGGGCTAGCCAGTTTTCGGATTGGTCATTCAAAAATAGCTAGCATATGCAAAGTCATTGAAAAATAATCTCTATTTTGCTGCAACATAGAAAGTTACAGCGTAATATATTGGAGATCGGTGCACCTGTGTATGAACTTTCAGCATATTATGCGGGAGCTCCAACATGCAGAAAGTTCCAGCATAATTTACTGGAGATTGGAGCACCTTTGTATGAACTTCCAGCATAAAAGTCCAGTATATTATGCTGGAACTCCAATATAATATGCTGAAGTTCCAATATATTATACTGGAATTCCAGTATATCATGCTGGAGTATTTTCCGGATTTTGAACGGTGTTTTCGTTCAGATTTATGTTTACATGAAAAGTGGCTAAATTTCGATTACTTTTGATATTGTGGCTATTTCTGAATGACCACTTGTAAATCTAGCTATTTTTAAATTTCTCTCCATCTTTCAAGGTACGCATAGCGGCAAGTTAGAATTCCCAATTTATAGTAATTGTACAGCTTAACACATGGATTGACTGCTACAATTTCAT
This sequence comes from Nicotiana undulata, assembly GCA_005239495.1. Taxonomy (NCBI): domain Eukaryota; kingdom Viridiplantae; phylum Streptophyta; class Magnoliopsida; order Solanales; family Solanaceae; genus Nicotiana; species Nicotiana undulata. Next base: position 48,767 of record MDKH01072121.1, read on the forward strand.
AAGAAGAATGAACCAAAATAGTCGTCTACTCAATCGGTTAAACTAAAAATACTCAGTGAAGGTATAATATATGTATAATTTATGTATTATATGTGTATAATTATATATAGTGAATATATAATCTATATATATGGCTAGAAAAAGTAAATAATGAAGATGGTTGGCCATATGCGTAAAGATCCCATTTCATAATTCTCCATAAAAATGAATAACTGAAGAAAAACATTTGCCATTACGAAAGGAAAGGGGTGTTGGAAGAGTCAAGCGGATATCAGAGTAGAAACGTCCAAAAGATATAAAAATGAAAAAAAAATAGTTGCAGATTTTGACACTTCCATAAGAAATGTAAGGACTGAGAGTAGAATGATCCATAAAAAATGTGTCGTTATTACTCATAGTACCGTAAGTGTCGGGGGCAGATGTGCTATCAACATCACCTTAGTGAAAAAAGAGAAAACACCGACATAATAACTAACAGTAACTTGAAATGAAGTGACTTCACCCAGAATCAGGTGAAATCTATCCACTGTCCTTTTTAGAATCCTTTTTTGATCTTTGTCCTCGGTATGTTTTCAGAAACTTGCTGATTTGGTCGAATGATATTTTCTTCTTCATCAATATTTCTGATATAAAAAGACAATCAATGTGTGACACATTGTATTGTTTCTTGAATGAAAAAACTAGCGATTTATGCCAATTGGCTTTATGGAAAAGAACAAGTACAGAAAGTACAGTGATATAAGCATGGTGGGATTGTGTCGTGGAGTAGATGTACTGTGAATATGATAATACATGTCCTTAAAACAGTTGAAGTTACTAATTGGTATACACTGCTGGATAATCATATGAATGTGACGGATTTATTAGTGAGAAAAAATGATTTTACTAAGGGGTTAGTTTGGTTTGAAGAGAAGCTATGCTGGGATTAGTTATCCTTGAATTATTTGTTATTGATTGCTTGATAAATCATGAGATTGTCAATTTTACTGGGATTATTATTCTACCTTTGGCAAGTATAAGTTATCCCAATGCTATTTTTAATTTTAGGTTAACTAATTAATCCCACGATTAGTAACCAAACAAGTGATAAAGCGGTACTAAATTGTTACCCTAGCTAGAATTATTTTTGTTTATCCATCGTACCATATGACCCCTAAGAAATTACATCTGAATCAGCAAAATGCTGAGGATATGCCAGCATCCTGTAGTTTATTACCTATTGCCTTGTTGATAATAAACTAGGATAAAAAAAATCCAACCAAACAGCGTGAATATTATTATTGGACTTGGTTAATTAAGTCACTCATGCCTTAAAAATATGTTTCTTGATTACATTTTGAGTTTTCAACAACCTTTTAAAAATGTAGCAAGTTCAGCGAAAAAGCATTAAGAACAAATACAGTAAGTAGAGCAATATCAAGATGGTGAGATTGTGTCGTGGAGTGTTTGTACTATGAATATGATTATGCATGTCCTTAAAATAGTTGAAGAGTCGCCACTTAGAAATACAGTACTGCTGGTCGCTGGATAATCTAATTATGTGACACATTTTATTTTATTAGTAAGAATACATTAATTCACTAAAAGGTCTTCTAGCTTTCAACAACTTGTTCAGTACTCTGAATCTGCAAAAAGCTAAGGATATGCCAGCATCCTGTTGTTTATATTATTACCCAGTGCCTTGTTGATAATAAACTACTATCAAAATCTAACCAAACACATAGGCTTCCTTCAATTTTCTTGATTAGTTTGACTTTTCAACAACCTTTTAAAGTTAGACACGATTTGGAATGGAAGAGAAGCTTACAAAAAATTTATATTATATTTTGGGAATTGTCGTAAAATATAGTAGCATTTGTGACATGCTTTATCATCTCTCAAATGGTACGTACTAAGTGTCTAAGTCCTATCACCAAATAAACTTCCCCAAAATAAAATTAATGAAGAAATCCTCACTAAGCTTTAATTTGGAGAGAAAGCAACAACAAGATACTACAACATCCAGTCCTCGTTTATTTTTCACATCATTAATTAATTAAGCAAGTGGTTCTTTTTAGTCAATTTGAAATGATCGTACGTTCGAAATGCTAATTCATAGTACAAGTTGGTCCGATAGAAACCTAAAGCTTCATTTGATTATTTAACTAAAATAGTGCAATATTCATCCAAATGAAAGCAAGATATATACTCAAGTAGACATAAAAATATCTTGTTCCTAACAACTTGTTTGGATGGTTGTTACGCATCGTTTCATAATGTATTGTATTGTATTGTATCGTCTGATAATATAATTTTGGATAGATTCTATCATTTGCCGTTGTTTCATGATATCTTGAATCAACAATATGAAAAATAAATTTGCAATATTATAAAGAAAAATTATAAGACAAAATAAATTTATTATATAAAAAGGTAGGATAAATGATAAAATAAAATTATTTAATAATAATGAAGGGTGAGATTAGAAGAAAAGACAAGATAACGAGCAACCACACCAAATTGGTCGTTACAAAGTGGCACATTTCGCCATTACGTAATGACGGAGTTAACGATACGATACAATAAAACTTAAGTAACAACCAAAACAAACATCGTATTTAATGTAACAATACAATACGATGCAATAGGTAATGACCATCCAAACAAGTTGTAAGATACCATGTATATATACATCTGATTCGATATTACAACTTGTTATTAGTGTTTAAATTCACTTTGCATGTCTATATCAATGTCCATTAACATGAAACCTTTCAATTGCCTGCCTTAATTTACTGAATGGTCCCTCACGCCATTAAATATTTGAAGTAAAATTATGCATAGGTGGAAGGTCATTTTCGGCTCATCAAAGAAAAAGCTAGGATGCTTCATCACATCAGTTCGTTGTTGCACTAATAAAAGATAGAGTGATTTTTTTTATAGTAGAATAATTAGTTTGATGGCTTTCCTGCAATAATACTATAAGTTGGATGACATTCTGTGAAATCATCCCAGTTAATATAATTTAGACAGCATATCGTGATCAAACAACATATGAGCAGTTGTACTATTTGCTTCATTTGTTTCTTTGATTTGATATAATTGATATTTCTTGGCTTTTTACGAATACAAACGATTCAACATAAAAGATTGTGATTCTAAACATGTTTCACGGTGCAAAATTAATGAAAGGCCCAATTTCAAATAATTCATGACTAGTCGATGTATGATGTGCCACGAGTCTGATGTACGTTTCGGACGAGCCAAGAACTGCAATAGGGAACTTGGGCTTGCAGAACTATCTTTGATTTCTATTATGGGACATGTTTAAGATAGAGTCTGACGTACATTTATTTACACATTAGTCTCACGACACCGAGGATGATTGCACCATTAATCTCCAAAGACTACATCCTAGAATACATCAGACAAACAATATAATTACTCTATGATTTAACAAACTATTTTCTCCGGTCCAAAATAAGTGATTTTTTGCTTGTTTTCACAAGATAAAAAATCTACCTTTTAGTATTAATTAGTAATGAAATTGACCATATTAACCTTTATTATCCCACATAAATACTTCTAACACATACTCCAACACTATTTACTCCAAGAGCAATGTAGCAAAAAATTAATTAATTCATTCTCAAAATTTGAAAAAAATCACTTATTTTGGACCACAAAGAAAAAAGGCCAAAAAGTCACTTATTTTGAACCGGACTGAATAATATTGATCAACATTAAAAAATAGCCAAGTGATGGTCAAAGACAAGACACTAGTGTCTGCTAATGATCTTCCCCAACCAGGGTAAGAGCATTAGCAACATATTATATCTGAATTTTGTGCTAGTGGCAGACTTAGCCTGTCCGAGGAAATACACAAAAATAAAGACAATGTACAAACAACCGAAAATATTGGACCAGTTGCATCATACAATACTAAGCACCATTAATTTGACCCCAATAAATAACCTTTTTAAACTCGTCACCAGTTCATTAACAGCTAAACACTGACCGTGTCATTGTATTTGTATATGCCAAGTTGACACGCCAATTTGTCATTTCTTAGAGGCTTTCAGCCATGTAAATTTTTAGTACACAAACCAAATGGATCATCAGATGAAGGCCCATGGTATAATTCGCAATATATATATATATATATATATATATATATATATATATATATATATATATATATATATATATATATATATATATATATATATATATATATATATGCTCTTTATTCCGTACCTCAAATACACAAACCAAATGACTCCACATATTTATTCAACACACGCTAGATAATGTACATGTCAAATCCACTGATTACTGTATTGTGCCAAACTAGGATGACACAAAAGGGACAGTGGGCTACAATATATACTTAATAGTCATGTACAATTAATATTCTAATGAAATATAATAAGTATTTAAAAAATATATACTTAGATTCTCATCACTTATGAAAGAGAATACTTGATTGGTGGGCTTGTCATGCTTATTCTTGCAACGGTGGCGTACAACAATCATCTCTATCATTTTGTATTAACATTTTTGGTTGGCATAAATGTATTGATTTTTTTTGCCGCAATTGATAAAGTTACTTGCATATAACTATAATTAAGAGGTTACGGTTTTGAACCGTAGAAATAATCTCTTACAGAAATGTAGGGTATGTTGACATCGAAATAACATGGTGCATGCGGAAACTAATAATACACAACTTGATGAACGATAAATCATAACGACAAAAGAAAAATATACTAAACTAAGCATAATAGTTTATAATTGTTTGATCAATTGATCTACATATGATAAAATTAATATAAAAGAAGAAAAACTATCGAGAGAAAAATCTCTCCCTAAACAAAATTCTTTAATGACTACATTGTGGATGCTTTTGTTGTTTTCTTCGTTTTGTGAGAAGTAGGGGTCCTTATATATAGATGTGCAAAACTTGTCTTCCAATAAAAGGATAAGACATATTAAGGAGATTTATTTAATCCTTTTAGGAGTCTTTTTCCCTTCCTTCAAGAAAAAAGAGTCCTAATAGAATTAGAATTCAGGGCAAAATCCTAACAATCTCCCCTTGGCCTGAATTTTTTTGACAAAGTTGATTCATCTTCTTCACATAATCTTCATCACTGCTGCTTGCCATGATTAAAAATCGGTATAGGTTGAAAATCTTGGCATTGGTTAAAAGAAGCTCAAGTATGGGTTAAAAGGAGCCCACGTGTTAAGAATAAACATGGGGTAAAAGAAGTTCATGCATTAAAAAGAAGCATGAGTTAAAACTGACATTGGAACTCATGTGTTGCAAGTAGGCATAGCTTAAAACTGACATTGGTTAAAAGCGGCCAAAATATGGATTAGAAAGAGTTTTTTTTTTCAATAAAGATGCAGCAGCAGGTGTTTTGAATACAATTGTGATTGTAAATTTTTCTCCACATGTAGCATGTTGAATAAATCTTCATTATCGTCTTGATCTAGACACGCATTGAATGTGTCTTCAACCTCGTTCAACCATTGACTCTGATACCATTTGTTGGGATCGAAATAACATGGTGCATGCGGAAACTAACAATAC